>RJWM01009822.1:0-11378 GCA_004363535.1 Dasyprocta punctata | reverse complement strand
GACTTACTCGCAATCCACTCTCTGATTTAATATCCATGATAGTCAAAACGGTTTCATAAAGAATAGCATTTCCTACATTTTTACTAGTCTCTGTGTTAGTGGCAACCTGAAAAGACACAGAAGGAAGTACATATGTGATGAAATAATACTTCCAAAAACTGTCAAGAGATAATGAGACATTCTGATGATAGCCACCAATGAGGAAACAAAACCTGCTCCATATAGTAACCAACAATCATTCTATTGTAGATGAAAATATTTAATAAAATGCAAGCTGGGTCTACTCACCTGTGCTAATATATCATTCATAGCTTCACTTGAGTCATCATCATTTCGTCCTAAAATTCTTAATAACCGCAAAATCCGTACCTAATGTGCAAAATATGAGAAGTTTCAACAATTACACTGGCACAAAGGAAACTCATTTAATAGGAAATAAAAATAAAGTATTAAGATCCCATCAGAAATGTTCAAAATCAAATAGAATTTTAAACATTTATTTAAAGCTGTATGTGCTTCTGTATCTGACAGTCATTAGACAACTCACCCTTCATAGCCCACACCTAAAGAAGTAACACCACTTGCAGAGCTATTATTGTATTGATAATTCAGGCATGTAAGTACTAAATAATTTTGATTAAAGTTACAACTTTATTCTATCAATCTATTAAAATACAGAATTGTGTCCCTATGCACTTATTAATAATCAGTTTAATCAATTAACTACCAAATTTTTACACAACACAAACAAGAAAAACAGTCTATTCAAAACTTGTTAAATTCACATAACATTTATTCAAAGTTTTTCAGACTTACCTGCAAAAAGGGATCACTGATACCAGAAACATCATGTTCTGGGGAATATCCGGACATGATAAGGTTCTTTAGAATACGAACTAATTGGGGTACAAGCTGCAGAAAAGAAACATGCATCAAAAAACAGTAAATATTTAAGAAAATCTCTTGAATAAGCAGGTCCTTTGGTTTAAAAAAAGGATGCAAGGGTCTGAATCCCAGAGAACTATTAATTCAAATATAGTAATATGCTATACATGTTTCAAAAATATAACTTAGGAGTTCTTACTCCAAAAACTCAAAAGTAACACATATTTTATATGAAAAAAAAGGAAGACTTTTTTTTAACTCCAGATGCAAAAAATATTACAATAGTAAGTCAGAAAGTCTATGTGAACCAAGTAGAAGAAGCAGAGCAGATGCCTGTGGAGCATACTGCATTTTTACTGTTGTAGAATTGAAAACACCTAAGTGGCAAAAAGTTGTTCAATTTTTATCCATTCAAATGTAAAATGTTATCATACCAAAATTTAATTTCATTAAAACATACCACCTAACATAGAGAAAAGTTTCCTCTTTAAATAGGGCTAGTTATGTCATTTTCTAACAATCAACAGAGAATATCAAAGTACATTAACCAAGTGAAAAAGATACAAAGAAAATACACTTTTTGCTTCAAGATATCAAGGCCATGAATATTTCATTCCCCTATTCTTCACTAACATGACAGGTTTTTGCTAAATTCAACATGATCACTTAACTATACATGCTGTTTTGTGGCCTGTTTCTTCAGTTTTTCCATTACAGTCATAAACTTAGTAGAGGCAATATTACTGCCAAACTGAACTTACAGACGCTTTAAATACATATTAGTATTCATCTTATTTCTGATGATCCATTACTTAAAACCCTCCTACAAACTGTCATAATAGGAACTTCTCCAGTCTCCAAATGAAAAATCAACTTAGCTATTCAAACGAATGTCCTAAAATTAAGTAAAGAAGTGGCCAATCTGGACAGTGCCAACTCTGATGCAACTCAATTATATTTTCTCACTATATTTAGACTCTTCCACCTTTACTTTCCAAGTTCAAATGAGGGTTAAGATTAAAGTGAAGAACCAAGCCATTCCCAAGACATATACTCAAAACATTAAGCCCATTTCTAAATGCCAGAAAACAAAATTTTGTACGAATTTAAGTTAAGTTTGGCCTCGACACTTCGAAAGTTAATGACTCTTAAGTCACTTAAAAATCTAATTTGGACAACTGCAAGAATAAAACAAAGCTAAACCATGAAAATCTGTGAATTCTGCAAAAATCCACATTAAATCAGTCAATTGTGGACAAACTGGGGTTAGAGATAAGCAGCTCACCTTGCATACTTCCCAAAGGTCTGCTTTTTTTGCTTTTTTTTTTTTGTTTTTATTTTTTTTTTTTGCTACTACACATACCCTAATTATTTTCGTGACTCTGTTAGTTCTTGGAGAAGTCTTTTTTCCTTGGACTATTAAATTGTTTTATTCACTGCCAAAAGGCTAGCATATTTCATAAGATTACCCTGGGACAGAAAGCACAAATGTCTAAGTGTTTAGCACACAAATTCTTGGAACCCAGTTTTATTTTTCAGACAAAAATGGAAGTTATTAAAACTGATGACAGGACAAACAAAATAAGATGACAAAAGGAAAAGCTGCAGCCATGAAAATCAGTTGGTGCCCACCTACTCTACCTATAAGTCCTTTTAATATTCCAAAATATCTAGCAAGATTATGTCCAGATACACAGAAAATAAAAGCTCTAAGTCTGAACTGAAAGCTCACATGGAGTTTTGTAAAATATTCAGTTACCACATATGGCTCTAAAACATCTACTTCAAAAAGAAGTGGTATTTTGTGTCAAGGTTCCAGACTGATCTGGAATTGTCATCACTAAAGACACTGGGAATCTGTAGAAAGCTTCTCAAATGAAGATCAAGAAAAGGCAGAGAAGGAGGCTTACAATTCAGGAAAGGCTGCAACTGAAATCCAAGGCTGACTTTGGAGTCAGGAGTTTAAGTGACAAGACAAAAACTGGACTAGGGAGTTAGCCAAAAATGCTAGAACAAATAACTCACAGTATTAAGCACGGCTTCAGCATTAGTATAGGTTAAAAGCCACATTTGTGAATGGATACACAAAAGCTGCTAAGGACCTACTGCCAGCATGCACCATCTAAAAGAGGGTTAATTCTTACCTTTTCATTCTAACATACAGCAGGATTCCAAACAGACGACAGGAACAAAACATATAAAGCAAGCATTAGGGACAGATACGGGCTCATACTATTTTACAATAATTTAATCAAGACATGAACATCTAAGGAAGGGAAAAGCCAAAAAACTGCTGTTAGATCTAAAATACAAAGTGAGCCCTATTTATGGAATGATCAGCAGCCTACAAAAGAAATTAAGTGCATGTAGCTACTCAAAGAATAATCTTTGAATTCTCCTTCCTACTGACTTTTAAAGGAAAAAATAAAATTGCTCATTTTAAAAGGCTATTTAAAAAGGGAGAAGTTAATGTTAGAAGTTTCATCACAGGAGTGAGTAGACTAAGCTGAACAGTGGGGTAAAAGAAAAAAAATTAAATTCCAGTTTGCAATTTTCACCTTAAAAAAAAAAGTAAAAAAAGTAAAGAAAATTACCTGTCTTTAAAAAAAAATCCTATTTGTAATTTAACCTCAGGTTACATTTCCTGACTCAATGTCAAAACAGCAAATAAAACATGTGAGAAATTGGTGTGTCTGCCAATAAGAGAACTTCTACTCTGAAAAAGAAAGCATTATACTAGTGCCAGTTCTTATAAGCCTAAATCTGGCTTCCAGCCCTACCACACAGGAAGGTTAGTTAAATCCATTATTCACCTCCATAGCTTTCCAAAAAAAATTACAAGTGAAAAAAGCATATACTTTTCAGGAAAATTATTCTCCAATCAAAAAAGGCTTAAGGCATACAGAACAGCACCCACCTTTCTGAAATGTGCAAGCATGTCTGGACTTCGCTCACACATCTCTGTGAGGAGGACTACAGATGTATGGAGAACACCTGAAACAAAAAATTAAGGAAAAACTAAAAATGAGACTCTATTATTCAACTTCATAGAACAGGAAGGGCCTTGAGTTCCTGAAGGTCAATTCCAAAAGTATGGTTGCTACCTTTGTTTTTTAATCCTCCAAAGAATCTAAGCATTGTGATGACCACAAAGAGAGTACTTACTAGAAGCCTGCTGATTTAATACTGGTCAAATCAGAATACTTTTAATAATTACATATAATTACTTAAAAGCATCAACAGTGTCTACTCAGCTAAGAATAACCCTAAAAACATGCTCAGTCAACGGAAACTAGATCTCTTCCCCTCTAAAACCGTTTACTTAATAAACTATTTGCTGAGTTCTGACATATAAAATTCAAGAGACAGAAATCTTAATAACACTTTAAATTTCCAGACAGAATGTAACAAAACTTCAAAATAATTATGGATGGTAAAATTATTAGCTTGTTCCAAAGTCAATAAAAAGAATCCCAATCAATATACATTTCACTAAGTAATAAGTAAGTGACCTAAACATTCATGTGTTAAGCAGATTTTCAGCATTCTGGGCACAGCACTAGATTACTCAAACATCCCATAGCATTTAAAATGTCAATTTTCTTAGAACTTGTTTAACTGACTTCAAAATAAGAATAAAAGTGTGCAGGAAAAGAACTGCTACATTCCATTTTAATTCCTAAGTTTTACATAAAAATATATAAATATCCACTACAAATTCCTGTTAGAAGCAACTCAAAAGGATTTTCACTAATCTAATACTTCTACCCCTAACACATGACAATGAAGAAAATTTTTTCTTTCATTATGAATTGGCCAAGAAATCAAAGAGTTTCATGAATGAAAATCAAGGGTAAGATCATTTATACACTGTATTAAATATTATAATTTAAGAGAAGCTCAGAGATAAATGACGTTTATTATAAAGGAATCAGTCTAATTGTAAAACTAGGATACCTAAGTAGAAAAGACATTTGGCAGACCACGACTGCCTGGGAAAATTTCTATGCACAGTAGAAAGGTAACTCCTCTGCCCCTGCCCTGAGACACAGGGCAGGCACAGCCTTAACATGTTCCTGCTGGTTTGAACTACTGGTGATACGAACAGATCTAATCACTTTTATTGCTCTTTTTACTAATAAAATAAGCAAAAAGCCACCCAATGGGACAGTCATGCAAGTACCACCAGTGGTTCAAGACACATGGCAGTGAGACATACAATTTATGGCCCCATCATGAACATGTTAAACCTTTTCTTTCCCTTTTTCTCAGTACTTCACGAGTTCAGCCAAATCACATTACCATGGTTCTTCTCATTCAATAAATTTTTTGTTGCTGGTAAAAACATCTCCATAAGTTCAGGAACTTTCCTGATGACATGAACAGCACACAGTGCTGCCTATAAAAAAATAAAAGGACAAAAAATTTCAAGTAAGCAGGCCAACCAATCTTATAAAAAGAAATAATACAAATACTTCACCAAGTAGTTCATTTACTAGAAAAATAAAGAAGAAAAAAGTTAGACATGAGATATTATTTAACTGGCTGAGGCTTTTCAGTTTATACTATTATATTAAGAGGGAACTTTCAGACCACCTGTTCCTTTGTTCAAATATTGCTGGACAAGTGGGCAATAATTTTCTAGACTAGACCCTGCTTGCTATTAATTTATTAAATGAGTTAAATATAACTTATGTAAAATTCTGGGAAAGTAAAAGAAAAAACAGATACGGACTTCTATCTCTGAACATCTCTGATAATCTTCTAAGTAAGGTAACCAACAGGTATAAAAATACCATGCAACTGAAAAACACACATTACAGATGCTATAAACTATTAGTTTAAAAGTATCTATACTCTTCCCCCACTGACTCTGCTGACATACAGAAAATCTTCTGAATAGGGTAGAGGACTAGCTCAGTGGTATAGAGCACGCTCATGCAAGGTCCAATGTTTAATGTCATGAAAAGATGAAAGAATCATTTGAAATATACTTATCTAGTCGCCACTAAAAAAGAGATGGTATTAACTTGGCCACTGGAAGGAAAGGTACACTTAAAGACTGAATCTGATTATCCCCTCAGCTATTACTTGAGTCAAATACTATAAAAGTTTAGACAGACTAAAAAAAATGATTTTTGTTAATTTCTCCTATATACTAGGGGATGAGGGGAGTACTAACTTGAAAAAATATTCTATTTGACACAATAATATGCATCCTAAACAGCAGTAGCTTACACTGGCTTAGCTGGGCATGTTGGCGTGTGCCTATAATGTCAGCACTTAGAAGACTAAAGCAGGAGGGTTGCCAGGAGTTCAAGGTCAGCCTAAACTACACAGTAAGACCCTGTCTCAAAAGACCAATAAAACAGAAAAAAACAAAAAGCACTGGCTTATAAATTAAGGAAAGAATTTAACTTTGTTTACAGCCATCACTGACTATACACTGTCCTGGGAAATTGCTTAATCCTTTCAATGCCTCTCTCTCACACCATTAATAAAGAAACGCCAATAACATGAAGGTATGTGCTTGTTTCTTGGAGTTCTATATTCTATATACTTTGCATACAAAGGTTTCAGGGTTGAAGGACAATTTAAAAGCTCAACAAAATGTTTCTATCAACAGATAAAAAGCAGGTAACTAGGAAAACAAGATAATTCTCTTCCATTACTATTATAATCAGATAGACCAACTTTAAAAAGTGGGCTTGCCAGGGGTTTAACTCAGTGGTACAAGACCCTGCCTGGTAAGTGCGAGGTCGTGAGTTTGATCCCTGGTACTAAAAAGAAAAAAAAAAGTGGGCTTTGCATCATTCTTTCATAATTATCTAAAGTCCCAATGGAACTGTCATTCCAAAGATACAAAGGTACTAGTGCAATAATTATCAGGATAAAAGTCAGTTCATAAAATTCTATTCATTTGCACTTTGTTTTTATATTTATTTTGGTGGTACCAGGGATCACAGCTAGGGATGCTTTATCACTGAGCTACATCCCCAGCTTTTTCTTTTAAACAGGGCCTTGTTAAATTGTGTTTTGTTGTTGTTGTTGCTTTTGGTTTTTTGTTTTGTTTTGAGGCAAGGCCTTGTTACATTGCTCAGGCAGGACCTGAACTTGCAGATCTTCCTGCCTCAGCTTCACTCAGTGCTGGGATTACATGCATGAACCAGCAAAGCTAGCTTTTAATACTTAGAATTTACACAGTTTTGGAAATAATCAGATGTGTCACTTAGAATATTTAGTAAAGTTGCTAACGAATTTCCTTGAAAAAAGAGGACTTTTCATATATAAAAAACCTTATAAAGACCAGAGAAAAATCCTTTTATCAACATCCATGTTTTCAAAAATGACATCTGCCTTCTCATCTCCAGAATACTCCCTAATCCAAATGAACACACTGGTTTCATTAAAAATTACCTTTTTAAACTGGGCATGGTGGCGCACACCTGTAATCCCAGCACTCAGGAGGCTGAGGCAGGAGGATCACTGCGAGTTCAAGACCAGCCAGAGCTACAAAATGAGCTCAAGACCAGCCTGAACTGCATAGTGAGACCCTGTCTCAAAAAGACAAAAAAGACAAAAAAAAAGTTACCTTTTTTCTTAAGTAAGAGTTAGAGGTTTTTAAGAGCTTCTCCACCTCTCCTGCAAGATCTCTGCACATCTCTGAGGAACCCATGCAGCCGAGGGTACAAAGAGCTAGTCCCTGTACAAACTGAGTGCTATGATTAAGATCACTGCAAAAGAAAAAAAGGAGGGGGGTGAATATGTTTTGCCTGGCACTCCCCATGGAAAAAACTCTACAATTTAACAAACTAGTTTGAAATGACTCAAGATTTCTCTTTTAATGAAAATATTTAACAGGATTAATTAGAAAGAAAAATGTTTATTCTACTTTATTATAAATTATTAATACAGTGAGTTGACAGTCCCTCTAGAGATTTACTACCCAGTATACCAACGTTACAGAAATTAGACATGGTATATGTTAGATGTAAAGACAAACCATCTTAGAAAATGTAGCAAACTACTGAAAGTAAAAACTGGCAAAGACAAAAGTTCAACAATGTCTCAAAAGCTTTTAGGGCCAGGCATAGTGGTGCACGCCTGTAATCTCAGCACTTGGGTGGCTGAGGCAGGAGGATTGCTGTGAGTCCAAGGCTAGCCTGGGCTACAAAATGAATTCAAGACCAGCCTGAACTGCAGGGCAAAGCCCCATCTCTAAAAAGGTGATGCACACCTGTAATCCCAGCACTCAGGAGGCTGAGGCAAAAAAACTGCTTGAGTTTTGGGGCCAGCCTGGGCTACAAAGTGAGTTCAAGGCTATCCTGAACTACACAGTGAAATCCTGTCCCAGACAAAAACCGAAAGTTTTTAGTATCAAGTACTATAAGAAAAGCTAAGACATATACTAACAAAACCCTTTTTAAAAATTCAGAAAACAATCTCTGTTGCTAGTGCACTTAAAATAATATAATTATCACAAGAGAAATTCAGTTTATCTTCTGACACTTTTGGTCTTATACTTCAGTATGAACCTTGATGTTTCACTGAGTAATTTTTATATTTTTATTTTTTTTAAAGAGAAGAGGGCCTTAAGCGCCTGCCTGGCATGTATGAGGTTATGAGTTCAATTCCCAGTACCTAAATAAATAAATAAATAGAAGAGGGCAACCCCTTCAGGACCCCCTCCTGTCTCACAGTAGCTATTCCTATTCCCCAATCCTCTTCCCCATTTCTTTTCTCCAATAAATTTTCCTACTTAAAAAAAAAAAGATCAAAAAAATCAGTAACTGTCATTATAATAAATTAGTTAATAACCTCTAAAAAGCCAAGTTATATTTAATGCTACAAGTATACCGTGGAGACTGTAGGAGGTAGAACCTAGTGGGAGTTGAGAAAACTGCCCCAAGAAGGGGCAGATACTGGCCTTGAGGAATTAATATTTCTATGAGTTGCTACAGAAGAGCATGACTAGTCCCTCCCTGCTCTCTGGCTTCCTCTCTTGCCATATGATTACTCCATCCCCCACTGTGCTGTCACCAGAAGCTAAACAAATAGAGCCACCCTATCTTGGACTTTGGCTTACAAACCTGTAAGTTAAATAGACATAGATATATATAGATTTATATATAGAGATATATATATAGATAGATATACATACATACATATATCCCAGTCTCAGTTATTTTATTTCATGACTAGAAAATTGAGACATTACCATATAAATTATTTTCAAACAGACCAGGAAGTACTCTTTCAGAAAAGTTAAAGTATTAACAGCTTGAACTGGTAAACTCATATAATATTACAACCAATTTTTGTTATTTAGAAGCTGAATTGTGAGTTGTGCTACTTCCACCAGCTTTCAGAGAATTTTAGTACCTCAGACACAGGTTGGTTCAAAAGATCTCTAAATGCTTTCAAGACTGTTTCAGACAGAGTTCACGCCATTCAAACTATTTTCTTAGTCCTTTAAATTGTGTGTGTTTAAAAGTGTCTCACTACATAATTCATAGACAATCCTTCTGCCTCAGCCTCTCAAGTACTGAAATTGTAGGCATCTGATACCACACACAGCTTATTTTCATCACCCTATAACACTGCATACTGATATTTGCACCAATGATACAAAAACAGTGGTGGGAAAAACTCTTGCCCACTAGTGCAAATCAACAGCAGAGGAATCAAACTACTAGTATTTACTGTGGCAGTAAACATGGTGACTACTATACTACTAGCATGAGGCCCTGGATTCAATACAGGGCACAGTGGCACATGCCTGTAATCCCAGCACTTTGGAGGCTGAAGCAGGAGGGTTGCTGGGAGTTGGAGGTCAGCCTAAGCTACATAATGATTTCATGGCCAGCCTGAGCTACATAGCTAGACCTGGTCTCAAAAACTAAAAAAGTAAAAGAAAAAGTGAAAAAAGATAGTTTCACCTAAGACTGTGCATGACAAATCAGTAAAAATTATTAGTTTTATAAATTTTTAAATGTTTGTTTTGTAGTGATGAGGATTAAATCTAGGGACCCATGCATGCTAGGCAAGCATTCTACCACTGAATTATACAAAGAGCCTTAAGTCTCAACTCTTATGTGCACATTTTTAAAATATTTTGTGACAAAATGAGAAATAAGCTTGAATTACTTGTGCTGCACACTGAAGTAAAATGATAGTCTCAGAGAAAAGCATGTGTGTAGTTTCATTTACAAGCTAAACTATGAGCTCACTGCTTTCAAAATAAGACCTCAAACCAGGCATGATGGTGCATGCCTGAAATCCCAGCACCAAGTAGGCTGAGGTGGCAAGATCACTGTGAGTTCAAGGCCAACCATAACTATACACTTAAAAAAACACACGAAAAAAGGATGTCGTTTTTATTTGAAAAATAACTGACAGCTATGGTTACTAAGATTTGAGTATTTGGCACATATTTTCTGGCTAAAGGGCCAAGTCGGCCTAATCCTTCAAGAGCAAAAACTAACAGTATACATTGCCAATGACAAAATTCAAACTGAGCCAGGCAAGGTAGCGCATGCCCAAAATCTCAGCATTTGGGAGGTTGAAAATCCTAACACTGAAGAATTCTGAAAAACTTTCATAGCCACCATGACACTGCCAATTTACTAATACTTAAGTAATGAAATCAGTAGAATTGCTAGCCAGTGAGACTTTTAAATATTCTATAATGAAATTTATTAACACCTGGAAGAGCTATGTAACTTAGTAGAGCAATTTGTCTCAAACTGGACAGCACAATATTATGCAATTATGTTTGAGTATTAACTCAAAGAGAAAGACAGACCAATAGTCTTTAATGTAACAAAGTAATAAAGCTTCACTGACAGGGTTTCAGATTCCATACAGAATCTAACCTTTAAAAAACTACCATTTGGCCAGGCATGGTGGCACATGCCTGTAATCCAAGTACTTGGGAGGCTAAGGCAGGAGATTCATTGCAAGTCTGAGACTAGCATGGACTACAAAGTGAGCTCAAGACCAGCCTGAACGCCATAGTGAAACCATCTCAAAAAGACAAAAAAAAAAAAAAAAAAAAAAAAAAAAAAAAAAAAAAAAAAAAAAAAAAAAAAAAAAAAAAAAAAAAAGACAAAAACTACCACTTGTTTTTGTTTTTTGTTTTTTTTTTTCCTCTTGGCAAGCCAGAGCACAAAGTAAAAGAGGAATTAGGACTGCGACTTTGACTAACAAACAAGTATAGTTCATCAAATGACAGACAAACCCATCTCTCTCCATCTCATTTCCATCACTCAGGCTAAGACTTTTCATCCCTAACTAGGCAGAATCAGCACACCTGCTCAACCTGAAGCTCTAGGCAGACCTTTGGCCCTTTTGCATCCCTTAAGAAAAAGGGATGGTGTGTGTGTGTGTGTGTGTGTGTACGTGTATGTTATAGAAGAAATAAAGATTAAGTAAAAAGGAGATGAGGAAAATCATTATTTTAAAAATAAAACCTGCACCTTCAGGACAGCCAC
>RJWM01009821.1:0-66207 GCA_004363535.1 Dasyprocta punctata | reverse complement strand
TGTTTACAAAGTAAGAACCCTGGCTCCCTGCTGAGTCTCTCAGCTAAACTTTTGACCTTCTCAAATTGACGCAATGGCCAGGTAACTGCTTATGCTCTACACCCCAGGATATAGAGCTGCTGCCTTACTTAATTAAGCTTATAGACTTCTCAAGTTGACACAATGTATAAACCATAGCACCTTCCCTTCCTTCCCCTTCCCTTTCCCCTCCCTCTTCCCTTCCCTTCCTCTTTCCCTTCCTTTCTCTTCCCTTCCTTTCCCTTCCTTTTCCTTTCCTTCCTTTCCCTTCCCTTTCCTCTTCCTCCCTCACTTATTGAACCCTGACTGTATTAAGCACCTACCAGTATGGTCTTTTCCTTCTGGTTGAAAGTAGACACTATGTTTAGATGACTCCATCCAACGTTTTGTAGCCACACAGAGAAAAAAAATTGGGGTCAAAGTCAAGAAGTGCTCAGAGAGCAGGTCATCTTTCTTCTGGGATCCAGAGCAGAGTACGAATTTTCCAATTGGAGAATGGACTTTGCGAGAGGGGAAGGAGCTTTCTAGGCAAAACAAATGGCATGATCAAAAACATGAAGATAAAAGAGGTAGTTTAGAAAGTATATTCAATTATTGTGTACACTATGGCAAAATTTGTACTCTTCCTTTAATGTAATAGAATAGCTGCATAGCCAGCGACATTTCCCTAAGTCCATTTATGTCCAGTGTGGACAGATGCCAAGTTCTCATCAGCAGTCAGGGTGGTCAGGAAGTGAGCCTGCTCTTCCATTCTGTCTTCCCACCTGCTGGCATGAAGCCTGAAGATTCTGTGTCTTCCACAAGAGAAAAACCACACTGAGAGTGACCTGGGCCCTAAATCGCCATGTGGAAGGCCCCTCACTGACCGGTGACACCTGCATTGTACTAATAGTATCATGAAAGTAGGGAGTAAACTTTCATCAGGGAATCCACTGAGATTTTTGGAATTTCTTTGTTGCCTCTGGCATTACCGTAACAAACTCACTAGCTGTAACTAGATGGCATCTTAACGTGTGTTCCATTAGAAAAAGAAAATGAGAAAATTCCACTGTCAAATTTTGGAAACAGTGAATTGTGCAGTTTTCATAACTGCAGGCTATTACAAGATTTTAATATGGCAAAGCATTTACAGATCTCTAAGAGAATTCTAGGGTACTGTGTTTTCTAAATGCCTTTAACCATGTAGTGTTTTTTTTTTTTATTCAATACTTGTAAACACACTGTAGTTCTGTAGAAGTCAGAGGAAAGCTGGTGTGTAATACAGGGATGCCTGTTGAGTATTAAAGATGAGGTAGGAAAAGTGGGGGAAGCTTTCTTCCCCTTCAAGCTCTGGCTTCTTAGTTTTTTTCAATCCTCAAATAGTGCCTTTTATTGTGTTTCTGGCCTTTGCACACACGGCCCTGCCTGGATTGCTCTCCACTTACGTAATTGAGGTTTTTCGCCTCTTCTGTTCAGCTTTTTTTGTGCACTGCAGCCTCCAAGTCAGAAAAAATTCTTCCCCTTTGACTGTTAGAGCTTCTCTCTCTGTCCCTCGCCTGTTTCATTCTGCCTTACAATGTGAACGGTTCCTGTGTCTGTCTTACTCATTAGAAACAAGTTTCTTGAGGGAAGATGCTATACTTAACTTATTTGTTTAAAATTTTGTGCCCAAGTATAATATACAGTACTTAGAAAAACAGTACACATGGTATGAATATCAACTTGGATTTTCACAAAATTAACCCACCTGTGTAAACAACATTCCAACTGAAAAACAGCCCTACCAGTGCCTGGAGCCTCCCCCAGGCTTCCTGTCTTTTACTACCATAGATTAATTTCACCTGCTTTTGTAATTGACTCGAAAGAAATTATATAGTGTGTGATATTTTGCATCTGAATTTTATGAATCATCCACAAAATTGGGTGTAATTATAGGCCATGATTTTGTATTCTATTGCATGAATAAAGCATCATTTATTATCATTCTACTGTTGATAAATGCATATTTAGGTAGTTTCCAGTTTTGTCTCACAAATAGTGGTGCTGCCAATCTTCTAGTTCATAATTATTGGTGAGCATCAGGGTGTCTTTCTGCTGGTCGTAGTATACGTGGGAGAAGAAACACTGGGTCATATGATGTAAGGGCATTCAACTTTAGAAGCCACAGATGAATGGTGTCCTAGGTAGTTGCAATGATTACACTCCCACCGGTAGGGTACCAGTGTTCCTGTTGCTCTGCTTCTTTACCAGCCCAACTCCTGGTAATTTCCTATTCCTAATTTTTGGCAATCAGATTGTATGTGGCATTATAATTTTAGTTAACATTTTCCTTATGACTAAAGAAGATGTTTACTATGTATATTGCCCATCTAGATACAATTATTTATGAAGTGTCAGTCTGTTGTCCATTTTTGATTGGTTTTTATGTAGCTTCTTATTGGTTTATAAAAGTTCTCTACAAATTTTGGTATGGACTTACTTTAAACTATCTCTGAGGTCTGAGTATTGTTGGTTTCCACATTCAATAAAGTTTTGCTACATGAAACAGAACAAAATATCACTGTCAGGCTTCAAGCCGTGGGGTGGGCGTCAACATTAAACCTGTCCCTTCCTTATGACCAAAGTCTCCTGAGCAGTTAACAAGGGGTATCTGCAGAAGGCAAGTTTGGATGAGGCTCAGTAAAGTCTTTGGGCCCAGAGATATCTCTTCCTGTGGGACACTCCATGGGCAGCTGTAGATGAAGATTTTCACCCTGCAGTGATAGTTATTCTGCCTGGATCACACAGGCATCACTCTAGTGGTGGAGATGATCTTCATTCATTTATTCTTTCATGCAACAAATATTTATTGAGCGTTTTCCAGGCATTCTTCTAGGTCCTTGAGCTACCACAATGAGTGACATAAATATCCTCTCCTCATGGAGCTTACATTTTAGTGGGAGAGAGGCACAATATAAAAATCTAAACAATTCTTCAAGTGTGTAGTGACCTAGCAGGTAATTAATGAAGACCAGTCAGGAGTATTTGAGGAGACTGAAATAGGTAAGGGAAACAGCTATGAGGATGTCCGCAGAGCAGCTACAGAGGGAAGGCCTCGCATAGAGTCCCTTGGTGGGAGTGCATCTGGCATGTCTGGGGAAGAGTAGGAAAGAAAGGAGGTCTTAGGGGTAACAGGAGCCAAGAGGGCCTTGCCTTGATAATATGTGGGGTGGTAGTTATGGAGATGTTAGTAGAGGATTCACACAATCTCACACAACAACCACTATGGGAATCAATATGGAGAGTTCTCGAAAAGTTAAAACTAGAAATTCCATTTGGCCCAGCTATTCCCCTTCTTTTTTTTTTTTTTTTTTTTTTTTGAGGCAGGGTCACACTGTGTAGCTCAGGCTGGCCTTGCACTCACATTGTAGCCCAAGCCGGCCTCAAACTCACAGCGCTCCTCCTACTTCAACCTCCTGAGTGCTGGGATTAAAGGCGTGCGCCACCACGCCCGGCATGCTATTCCCCTTCTTGAAAGAGTTAAAGACATGATGTTAAAGTGATACATGCACACCCATGTTTGTAACAGTACAATTCATAATAGCTAAATCTAGGAACCAGTCTATGTGTCCCATCAGCAGAGTACGACTCTGCACACAGCTTCAATTGTCCTGCTGAGAAGACATCGAAGGGAACAAGGGTAGAAGCATGGAAACCTACTGGGGGGTCTCCATCAAATTAGTTGAGAGACACTGTTGGCTGGGCCCCAGGTGGATGTGGTGAGAAGTGGTTAGATTCTGGGTGTATTGCCAGATAAGGCAGGGTCTCCTGGTGGAGAGGATGCATGTTGAGTGTGAGTGAAGCCAGTAGTCAAGATAGCTTGACTTCCATGAGACTTCCAGTTCTGGCTCTTGCTCATAATGACTCCTCTATTTCATGGGATGCCCTCCCAGACCACAAGGTCTGGTCCCCCTTGTCAACCTCAAACCCCATCCTACCTGCTCACCAAACAGCCTCCTCTTCTTTTTGGGAAGTCATTGTTATGATGAAACCTTCCCCCAGCATGCCTCTAGGCTTGGTTTTAACTTTCTTTCTTTCTTTCTTTCTTTCTTTCTTTCTTTCTTTCTTTCTTTCTTTCTTTCTTTTTTTTGTTTCTTTCTTTTTTTTCTTATCTTTTTGAGATAGGGTTTCACTATGTAGCTCAGGCTAGACTTGAACTTACTTTGTGGCCCAGGTTGGCTTCAAACTCATAGTGACCCTCCTGCCTCAGCCTCCTGAGAGCTGGGATTATAGGCATGTGCCACCACATCTAGCTAAGAGCTATTTCTGAAAGTAAAACATATTCCTTTTTTTGGCTTCTCCACTAAAGTATTCTTATTTTTCCCCAAGGCCACAAAAATGCCTCTGACTGATCAAAAAGTGATTCACAAAAAGGAAAGCACAATTGATTAATATAGTAAGGCAAATTTATTATTTTCTTTTGATTGTTTTTTGGGGAAGCTTCTGGAGCTAAAAGATGACTAAAAGACTGGATGATCAAGGACTTGTCTTTGTGTTTGAGAAAAATCAAAACTTGCCCCAGGAAGTTAAACTAAGGCCCAAGAAGAAAAACTGAGGTCCAGTTAGGTAAACCAATCAACAGGTTTGTTCATTTAATGACTGGACCACAGGTTTTCCATTCTTGGAGAATTGATCCTTCTATGGCAATAAACCTGGGGTCCTGTAGTCTGTTTCTGGGCTTTTAATTTGGGTTTTGGCTCCTTTGGCCTTTAGACCTCTCTTTATTCTCTGCAGATGTGCTCTGCAGTGAAGGTCTATGGGTTTCAGAGTTGATTGAGTACATTACACAGTCATGCTGACAGCAGATGTGTCCCTAAAATGCCTTGGCTCTCTTTGGATCACTGTGGTAAGCTGAGTTTTTGGCAAGGTCTTGCAGGGTGAATGCCTTTGGGAAGGGCAGCTGTCTTTTTTTTTGGCACCAGAAATCAAACTCAGGATCTTGTGCTTGCCAGGCAGGTGCTTGTGCCACTGAGCTATATCACCAGGCTCAGGGCAGCTGTCTTTTGCCTGCATCCCAAACCCAGCCCAGGGTGGGCGTGGGCTCCTTTTGCCAGGGGCAGACTGCTTTGCCGTCCCACCCAGGCATGGGTCAGTGCTACTCAGTACATTCCCTTTGTCAGTCCCGGGCTTCTGTTACAGTGACAGCAGTGTTTCCCTTAGCTTGGATGGTGTTTGAGTTAACTTAAATAAACATGGACAGAGTAGCTGGTTAATGGAAGTAAAAAAAAAATTGGAGTGGGGGTCCTGGCCAACACTGCATGATTTGTGGCTACTTCCAGTAGTAGGAAGCCAAGCGCAGGCCCTGTTAACTGGAGTCAAATCTTGCTGCATGCGTCCTTAGACAGAAGACAAATCATGGTTGATTGGCCAGTTGCTGGCTGCATTATAAATACAAATGGAAGCCACAGTATTACACTGTGCAGTTCGGTGTTGCACAACACACAAAGACACCTGAGTTTGCAGATGAGGTCGCTGAGGTTCAGAGAGGTGAAGGATGATAATTGTGAAAGGTCACAGGTAGTGAGAGACAGAGCTGGGATTCACTCTCAAGGATCCTGTGGCTAACCTCCCACCCTTCCTCCACTGCACTGCAGGACAAAAGAATGCCAGTGTCTCTGTAAGATGCACATTCCCTAGAAATTCCTGCTTCTAAATGAATCACCCTATATTTGAATCGTTCACGGGTTGTTATTAGTTCAGCCCTTGCTAGCTGTTCCCCATGGTCTACAGAGATTCTCCCTTTTCTAGGGGCTCAGAGTAACACAATGGAGCACCGACCTCTGAATTCAGAGATACTTGATTAACGGCAGGATCCTCGGAGGCTCCGTTTTTTCTGGATTTGCTGTTTTGTGGAACATGACTGCTTTGTAACACAACAGAGAAAGGTAGAGACTAGGAGTCCGATTGCAGGTCAGAGCCTGGCTGTACGTGGCAGCTTAGGACCTTGGGGGGGGGGTCACTCCTTCACATGGGTCCAATTTCCTCATCTGTAAAACAAGGGAGTTGGGAATAATCTGTCTGATCTCTCCCAATTCTAGAATGCTGTGCTTGTCTTTAAAAAGGCAAGCAAGCAGGCTAAACAACAAAGCCAAAAATATTTCCCTGGGCAAAAATATCCTCAAAATCCACACCCAACAAGGATGGCATATATGATTTGGGCATTGACATTCATGAAAGTGATTCTAAGATTCTAATGTGGTTTCTGCTAAAATTTCATCAGAAAATTTGAAGCAATGCATGCTGGTAGACTTTAATCCCTGAAAGTTCTCTAAGCAATATTTCTAATATATATTTTGTCAAAGATTTAAAGTTCTCTGCTTAGATATTTCTAACAAGCACTCTTTCCAAACAAATCTCTTTGAAAATGTACTAGATAACATGGTTCCTTCAATTCCATATCTTCCTTGCTGTCTAAACTGAAAAAGCCGGTTCACATTATTAATGACAAGTCATTTTGCAGAGTGCTCAGGTTAATAGAAGAGATAACTGGCAAAATATAAATGTGTAATACTAACATGCTGAAGATAAAACAGAGGTCCGACACAGAATGCATAATGTAGAGAATGGAAGTGAAAGTTCCTGGCTGGTGCAGGCTTGCTGCAGAATGACGGGATAGTTCTGTGCACCAGCTTGCCTCTTGGTTTCTCCACCTGCTACTTTCTTGCCCCATTTTCCTCCTCCATTAGCTTTCTTATGCCCAAATCCTAGAATTTCAGAAATTAAAAGGGCACTTAGTGAATTTTAAGGATGAGGAAAGTGAAGCCCAGTCAGAGGAGGAGACTCACCTAAGGACATGTTAGATGTAGTTAGATGCAGAGATGACACAGGCCCTGTGCTAACTCCCATTCACACAGTTCTACTATTGCAAGTGTATGTTAGTCAGCTTCTCAGCACTGAAGTAAAATGCCTGATATATTTAACTTATAAAAGAAAAGGTTCATTTTGGCTCTCAGTTTTGGAGGCTGCTGTCCATGGTCAATGCTTGGACCTCTGGTGAGGCAACGTATCATGGCAGGAGAGCACGGTAGGGCAAAACTGCGCACCTCATGGTGTGAAGCAAATGAGAAAAAGAGAAAAAGGAAGGGACAGAGGTATCTCAACCTCCTCCAAGGCCATCCCTCCAGGGACCTCATGATCTTCTGCAAGGCCCTTTCTCCTAAAGGTTCCACTTCCTCCTAGTAGCACTACCCCGGGGCCAAGCCTTTCATACATGGACCTTTGGGGGGACATTCAGGACCCAAAGGACAGAAAGGTGCCTGCTTTGATTTCAACCTAGGCCAGGGAAAGAAAACAGGGATTTAACAAATAAAATTCAGAATATAATGGAGTCAATTTCCAGCTCTACCACTGCCACATCTTTATGTCTCAGTCTTCCCCAGTGTTCTGTGAGTTGATACTGATAAAGCCCTTTGTACTCTACTGAGTGTTCCAAAAGTTAGTGATGATTGTCAATATTTTGTGACTGTGGGTAGTTTTTTTTTTTTTTTTTTTTTGTCTTTTTGAGACAGGATTTTGCTGGCCTTGAGCTTACTTTGTAGCCCAGGTTGGCATCAAACTTGCTGTGATCCTCCTGCCTCAGCCTTCCAAGTGTTAGGATTACAGGTGTGCACTGCCACACTGGCTAAGTTCATTTTCAGTTGTGCAGTCCCTATCTGGAGGCAGAGAAAGGACTGGTGGACTTCTTGAAGCCATAGTAGATGCAAGAATTGTGTACTTTCTTAATAACCTTCAAGTTCAGTGTCAGAATTGTGTATTCCCTGGGTCGTCCTTGAGATCAGTCACAGAAGGAGGGCTTGGCTGTTCTCTGTGTTTACTGAGCACTAAGGGAAGGCACTGAAATGGTGGCTGAGGCCAATGGGGTGAACTTCTTAACTCTAACACGGCAGAATCTCCTTGGGTGGTAAATGTGGAGCAGAGCGTGGGGCCAGCAGCCAGATCATGCAAATGGCAGGGACACAGACAGCTACCTTAAGTGACCTCTGGTATCTTTTCCACTAAAAGGAATCTGGGCTTTTCATTGCAAATTTTAATGAGTTGGTCACATTTAAAAAATATTAAATGGATTAAATTCCCTCGGTTCTACTGAAAAAAAAAGGCTCATCCTCAAGGGTTATGAAAAAATTAAAAACAGAATTGGAATTGGATAAACTGCTTTGTAGAGCTGGGACTCTGCATTTAGCCATGTATATATACGCTCTCCAGCTGTGTAACCTTGGACAGGAGACATCATTGGCTCAGAACCCCAATTTCTGCATCTCTAAAATGGGGAAAAAGAGCAGTAATTTCTTTATAGGATCATAATAAGAATTGATATAACATACTTGACATACTGCCTGGAACACAGTAAGTACTTCATCATAATTCTAATTATGATTAATTTTTTAAAAATGGTTTTAAAAAGTTAACTAATGCCTCATTTAATTACAGCCCTTAGGCACTAAAAACATTAAAAATGTCTCAGCATAAATATTCAGTAGAAAGAAATTTTGTCTTTTACTTCTCAGTTCGCCCTCCTGGCATTTGAACAATAGTCATGCGATGAGAGAGGCAGGCGTCCCTTTTCAGGTAGCAGAACAACTGGTTCCTAGAACTGGCTCCTGCAGAAACCCCTTGCACGTCGGAGCGACCCACACTCTCTGGAAAAACAAACAAAGCTGCATTGATCTGAGTTGAGTTGCTTTGAGAAATAAAAAATTGGCTGAATTCAACTATTTCCTCCCTGCTCCCACCAGCCAATTTTTGTGTGGATACAGTTTCATTATGAAATCTGACTGGACTTCACTCTGGATAATTCAATCTTAAGGTATAAGCAACCTGGATGGGTTTGCATAAGACTCTGAATGATTTCCAAACAGGAAATGGAAACCTAAAGAGCCAGAGTGAACAAATTCAGGTTTTCAGTTTTGGGTGACCTTGATTAGCACGTAGCAATGTAACAATTGCTGTCCCTGGAAATTCACCCTTCCTCAAACTCGATGAGTTTGATTCATTCTTCTCTGCCTGGAAGGATTACTGCACGATGTCTCAGGGGGTCAGAGGAAATAGATGCCCGTTCTGTAGACAAGAAAGTGGATATTTAATGAGTCTGGATGAACAATATTAATATTTTTCTCTCAGTCCCAACACAGTGCTTCATTTTCTTCAAGCAAGAGCTATGAAGGGAAGATCCAACCATTTTCCAGTTTATCAGAATAAAACGGAAAATTATTTTTTATTAAAAACGTAAGTGCATTAGTTCTTTGGATCTGGGTGTCTACATTGCGTCTCAGGAATTGGTGGGGAGGAGGCAGGATATCTCGGGTCAGGGTAAGGGGGTTGGCGCCAATGAACAGGGTGGAGACTTCCATTGCCACCTTGTGGTCGGCTGGGGCCACAAGGGGTCGCTCCTCTGGCGCATCTGTCTGTCTTGTTGCTTTGGCTGCATGCCCGAGGTCTCCTTCAGCGAGGTCAGCATTGCTTCAATGGGGCTTTTGTTAGAGCTTTTCTTTCCAGTGCATTTTCACTTTCTTTAGCCCCAGGAAAGGGGAAATTGTTGAAAGCTAGCAAAAGTCTATATTGTGAAAAAAAAAAAAAAATAACTGCAGAGAGGAAGAGGTCAGGATTCAGGGAAAGGCTTTTAAAATGAAATGCTTGAGAGTCTTGCAAGATCCTTACTTCATTGGGCTTCAGCAGCTCTCACCAAGAGTGAAGAGTTACAGGGTGAACACAGGCGTGGGGTTGGCACCCGTCATTAGTATCACTTGATCAATTGGGGAAGTCAAGACAGATGAAGATTCGTTTATTATCTCATTTATTGCCCTTATCTACTGTCCAGATTAGTTATCACATCACATTCTGACAGTCTGTGATTCAATATCAGTGGAAATACTAAGGATATTTTTCAGTGCAAAAAAATGACTTTCAAGGCATGTATTATGGAAAGGATTATAATAAATTAAATGCCTAAACTGGCAGAGTGCAAACAATTTTGACTCAGATCTAAATGTTTGTACTGGCTGTTTAAATATTTAATTTGTTAGAATGGAAGTAGCAGTACAGAATAAGCATGTTAATTAAACTTGGGCTTTAGCTGTGTGAGTCATCCCACGGACACAGAGCGTGACAAACCCGGACAGCAGGTCATTGTGCATGGCTTTCTCATTCTCCAAATGAACACTTTACATCTTTAAACCCCGCAGATATTAGTGAATTTTAATGAATTGTTCTGTCTTTCTGAGGTGACTTTTAGATGATGCTATGGTACTGTTAGCCTGGAAAGCAACTTTCCTAATTGAGTTACAAGGAAGTTAATTGATTAATGTGATTACATGGATAATCTCATCTATGTTTTTACATTGAAACATATAAAAATGTAAGAAAAGGAGGCATAAAAGTAAAACCTCTAAAAGCAAAGAATCTCTGTAATCACCATCATACTGCCATCACCACCATCACCATTGGCAACATCATCATACTATCCTTCCTTTGTTTTTTTTTGTTTTTTTTGTTTTTTTTGAAACAGGGTCTCCCAGTGTAGTTCAGACTGGCCTTGATCTCACTATGTAGCCCAGACTGCTCTTGAACTCACTGAGTCCCTCCTGCCTCAGGCTCCTGATTGCTGGTTCACAGGTGTGTGCCACCACGTCCGGCCATCATCACACCTTTTGTGACAGTGGAATTCCAGGTCTGAATTTCTTGTCTGGTCCTGGTTCAGCCACAGAATGGTAGCATGATGCTCGTCTTCTTTAAGTTTCACATTCCTTATTTGTAAAGTGAGGGCATTTTTTGATAAGTTAAGTTGATGTAGTGCTCTAATACAGTGATTTTAGTAAAATAGTAAATACCTCTCTTAGAAGTAACCAAATTGTTTTGGGCTGGCAAGGGGAAAGCTTGATTCCCTTACTAGAAAATTTTTGATAGCTCCCTACTACTGGAGAACTCAATCCTAGGTCCTTTAGGATCTGACAAAATCTATACTTCTGACTTGCCCACTCTCAGCCTCTCTATTTCCAAGTTTTTGATGCACTATTACCTCTGATTAGAATGCAATGTCTTCATCGGCATTTTATTCCTTCTACGTGGTCTACATCATATGCTTACTTTCCTCATGACAACTTATATTTTCCTTCCACTTGCCTTCAGCCATCCCCTGTTAAAACATTCATTGTCTCCTCTTCTCCGCTTAGATATCTTTGATTTTTTTTTCTCCTCTTCCTCTCTTGCCTTCTTTGAGACAGGCTCTTACTATGTATTTCAGGCTGGCTTAGAAATCACTTTGTAGTCTAGGCTGGCCTCAAACTTGTGATGACCCTCTTGCTTCAGCCTCCCAAGTGCTGGGAATACAGGTATGTGCCATCATACCTGGCTTCTTTTGACTTTTCTAATATCTAATTCCATTTACCTTACATTTAAGTTGATTTTTAAAATACAAATAAACTGTATTTCCCTGGTGGCAACAGGCTGGATGTTATTTATTTTTGTTGCTCAACTTCTCTCTCCATCTTTACCTTGTCCAATATCTAGCTTTTACCTTGTCCCCTGCAATGACTGTTAAAATAAGTGTTATAAAAAAGGGTGTTACAGATAGGAAAACTCAGTCATTAAAATAGCAACCATTTACTAACTCAAGGGGCCAATTAGACAATGGGCTATACTTTGGAAAATTCCAGCTGTGGATCAAAACAGCTTCAATTATACTCACATCCTGTAATAAATCAAGAATAGCATACAGAAACTCTCCTTGGATCCTATATTCATGTGAAATAGTGTGCCACTCATGTTTATTAGGAAAAAAATTCTTTCTGAGACTGCCATGATTTTTCTTAAAATCTTTGTCCATGGTGGCACATGTCTGTAATCCCAGCACTCAGGAGGCTGAAGCAAGAGGATTGCTGTGAGTTCAAGGCCAGCCTGGACTACAAAGTGAGTTCAAAGTGAGCATAAACAGCATAGTGAAACCCTGTCTCCAAAAAGACAAAAAAGACAAAACAAAACAAAACAAAACAAAAAAGCAACTTTGTCCATGAACCATGTGGAAAAATAGATTTGCCTTGTGTGTATGTGCATGGATATTATATATTATATGCTTTAAGTCTATCTCCATTTGTGGAGTTTCTACCTCTACTCTACCTCATACCTGTGTTAGGATCTAAGGATTAATCGTGGTGGAGTCTCATTTAAAATCACAGTATAGCTTATGGGATCAAGTGCAGGGAGCTCAGAGCATTGAGCCCTGTTATAGGTTTACTGTTGGGAAAACTCATCTCTTTTCTTGGAATTTCAATCTTCTCATCTGTAAATGGAACAGCTACAACTTTCCCTTCTTCCAGGGCAGTTTGTGCAGATGATGGCAGTTCATTAGTGAAATGCTTTGCAAAGATCGTACGGAACCCCGCTGGGTACTGTTGGGAGGCTAACCTCCAGGCTTACGAGAGTAGATATTAAAGTCATGCATCTGCTTGTTCCAGTCACAGGGTGTACACGAACAGTTCCTTAGTTGTCTTTATAACACTGCAACTTTTTTCTGAAGAAAGAAATTAAATTTGTTTTTCAAATTTTACAATTCTACAGACGAACTATGAGTTCATCTGCTTGAATGAATTTCAAATCATAATTTTGTTAATGTCAGGATGGCAATAAAACTTGTGAAATAGAGCAGCGGTAGGGAAAGTGAAGGCAGGAGGGAGCGATTCAGACAACTCCACCTTTTTGCCTGGCAAGTTTCTTTTTCTTTCCTTCCTGCTCTGTGTCCTTTAATTCCCTTGAAGATGTAAACCTTTCTGCTCTTCTCTATTTTAACAAACCTGGCCAGGTGGCATTGATGCTTGTAAAAGTACATGGAAACTGCAAAGACAGATGTAGAATCTGTAATCTAGTTCAGAAAATTTCAATTCTTTCTAAGTCATCTTACAACTCACCTATGATTGGAACTAACCCAGCTCACAATGGTGAAGTTGAACATGTCTGAATGTGACACTATTACCTCCCTCTCCCTACATTTTCTGGATTTATTTATTCCATAAGGAGCATGTGCTGGGTTCCTCCCCTGGATCATCTTTTGTACATGGAGAATTAAAATATGAATAGGGAGGGTCTCTGCTGTGTGTGGATATACCACAGTGTTCCAGGGAGACAAAGCATCAGCCCTAGAACTAACCTGTAATGGTGCAAGTGGCAGGAGGTTAGAAGAGGGCAAAGCTCCTTTGAGGTACCTCAGAAATCATGCTCTATAGCCCAATTGTTGTGTAAGACAGAATCTGGCTCTAGGATAGAATTTTATCATCTTCATATATAAATAGGAAGGCCTTTAGGATGGGATTAAGTAACACTTCCTGCCCCAGCCCCAACACACAGAGAAGGAGGCAAGGAATAACAGTTCACACTTGTCTTACTCATGGACCATTTGGTCACAATTTGCTCAATCTGGTTTAGACAAAAAGGAAAGTTTGTTTCGTGGCGTTGAGGACCAGAGGTGACAGCAGGACTCCTGGGGTGGGAGTGAGGGTAGGGTGGGGCTGAGTGGGGTTCACAGCCCCCAAAAGGCCTTAGGGCTTCCACTTCTTTCTTTCAGCTTGATTCTTTATTCTCCCCTTGACTGACTGGTTTTCTTAAATCACACATGTTCCAAATATATCTGCATCTTCCCTGATGTGTTGAGGATCACATGGTCCCAAAACAAAACTCCTCAAATAAGCAACTCTGATTGACAGGTAGAATTGGTCTAAAGGTTATCATTTGACCAATTTGGTTCCACCAGCAATCATCTTTAGCTAGAGGCTTAGCAGGAGTCTGGAGAAGCTGTTTCTTGAGATGAGGATTTAAGAGGGCAAAGAAATGGAATCTCTGGTTCAATATTTACCTCTTGATTGCTTATGAAACTATATAGTGTGGGAATTTCACACATTCTTTGCTTTTGCAACTTTCTTCTTTTTCTAACCCTGTCCATTTCACTGCCTGTTGGCTTGGGAAAGATTATTTCACTTAGTTAAACACAACTATTTTGTTTAAATAATAGTTTAACAAATGAGAGTTGATATAAGAAATGTGTATTTTTCTCCTGGAGACTACAATTTAATGGGGGGAAAGACAAAAACAAAAACAAAGACCAAAACACCCAACATTAAACAAAATAATTACAAGTTGTGTTAAGAAAGGAAACAGAATATTGAATTAGAAAAAGATAGATTGGGGAGGAAGGGAACTATCTTAGATGTGGTACAAGAGGACTGCTCCAGGGAGTTGAGTTCTTAGTGGAGCTTGAAAATACGAGCCATGAAAAAGGTAGTGGAGAAGATGAGGCGCAAAGTATTTGAAGCAGAGAAAGAGAACAGTATATTCCCCTTACTGCAAAATCCCTGAGGAAGTAAAGAACTTAATTTGCTTTTAATTCCCAACACTCTGCATGCTCCAACTCTCCTTCACATTGGATAATTGAAGGTCTTTTTTGTAGACTCTATTCAGGTTTGCTGCAAAAGATCAAATTGCAGTATAGCAGATGTATTTTGGCTCATTTATTTCAATCAACATTCAAGATGTAGATTTACTTTATAATAAAACAATCTGGCAATTTGCTTGGAGATATTACATAAAGAATGTGACATTATTGAGTTTTGAGGTTGGAGAGATCTGGGTTTGGGTCTTGCTTTTGTGCCTCCCTGCTCATATAACTTTGGGCAAGTAGGTGATTGTTCAGTTACCATTAGTTTCTTCATCTACTCTGTCTCATCCTTCATCTCAGGTTCACAGAGATTTTTTTAAAGGAGAATTATAGTATACTATATTAAAGGAGGAAATGTATATAAAGCAACAAATATATGTCATACTCTTAGTGAATATTAAAAGCAATTTTTAAAAGTTAATTAATATCACCCTTGTATATAATTGAATTCAAACAGACTCTTGTAGTATTCTATAATAAATTCAATATATAAAAGAATTATATAATGAATAGTTTGGAAAACATGTGGGAAATGTTCAGAACATAGGAAGTTGCTTTTTACTCTCCAATTCTCTCAATGAAATGAAAGCAGACTGATGACAGAAACTGAGAGGAATTTCTCAAATGAATGGGATTGGAAAGAAACAAGAAAATCCTGGTCTAAAATGTACCTAGGAGACAATTGTAAAGTAAGTATTAACTGAGAGAAACTCTGGGCGTGGCCTCAGTTTTTATAATGAACAGGAAGAAGGTCCTAGGCAATTATTAGGCACTTGAGAACTGCCTTCAGACCAGAAGGGCTAGGTGCAACTCTTACTAAACCTTTTGTCCAGCAGCAAGCACAGGGCTGGAAAGTGCCTGGCATGTTTGTGTGTGTGTGTGTGTGTGTGTGTGTGTGTGTGGCATATCTCAAGTGATTTGAGGGCCTGAGAAGGAAATAACCAAAGTAACCTTAAAGAAATTCCAGATTTTATAAAAGATAAAAAGAGGAAAGAAGGAAAGACCTTCTTCCCAAGAGAGTAATTAGTGACATTTCTTATTGCTGGAATAGAGCCCTCTTTATTTTGGCAATTGACCTCATGTCTGCCCCATGCCTGAACATTCCGGTTGGGACATACCCCTTACACAGAACCCTTCCAGGGGAGAAGACATTTAGGAAACAGGGATCACAGTTGCAGAAGAAATACTTGCCAATATACCCACACTGATTATATATGAAAGGACAAACAATGAACACCAGCTATTTGAGGAAAACCAACAGCATGAAAGGGAGGCACTGAGGTTAAATGGAACTACTAATCTTCGGGGGAAAGAGACGATTCAAGTAAGAGAAGAGAAGTTAAAAAAAAAAAAACTGCGAGGTAAGTGCATTTGTTAAGGTAATGATAAAAATAGGCAGCCCTGAAAAATTTAGAACCAGAAAGCACAAAATAATTCTAGAAAGACCAAAGTCTGGAACGAAAAGTTCAACAGAGGAGCTGAGTGATAGGATATGAAACGAATGATCTAGAAGATAAGGTTCATAAAATCCTTCAAAATCTGAAACAAAACTATAAAGAGATAAAAAATACAGGGAAAAGTTAACAGTAAAAGTATAAGTCCAGGAAGGCCAAGACACCAATTGAATAGGAATTCCAGAGTCAGAGAACAAAGGCAGGAAGGAAATATTTCTTCAAGTTTAGAGAGAGACAAGAATCATTTATTTTAAAGGTACCATTGAAAGCCAGTGGAACTAATGTAAAAAGATCCATGCCAGAAAATCCTGGTGAGCTGAACAGGTTCCAAAGATAAAAGAAAGTCTGAAAAGCTTCCAGAGAGAAAAGTAATCTTATCTTATAGTGGACAATGGTAGTTATAGTTTTATCTTTTTTATTTATTTTTCTACTCCTTTATTTCAGTATGACTTCCTTCTCATTCTTCCTTCTTTCCTTCTGAGGGTTTTTTTTTTTTTCAATCTTTGTATGGGTTTGATCCTGTGTACCCTCAGGGCCTCATGTAATCTGAATGGGGCTGAGTCTGGCATTCGTGATTGTTTTGTTGTCTAGTGCTGAGATTGGTAACGTGAGTGCTGCACCCGCCCAGGGGTGGTGCCGACATACCATGTAAAGGTGAAAGGAAGGCGTGTCTTCACTCTCTCTCTCCCTCTTGCCGCTTCGCTTTGCCGTTTGGAGGCCACCATGAATGCCCTGCCATGCCACGCTGCCTTGGAGCCAACTGAGTATGGACTGAAACCCCCAAGAACTGTAAGAAATAAACCTTTCCTTCCCTAATTTTGGGCATCAGGTATTCTGTCTCAGCAATGAGTGAAAAGTAACCAAGACAATCATTCTATGTCATTCATATGGGATCATGAATTTCAGGATTAACCCAGCCCAACACAAGCTGTGGAAAGAAGTCAGGGACCTACCCTTGACCAGTGATTAGTTCAGGATGGGAACCAGACCCCAAAGTGGCTATTTACAGTCTTTTCAGGATTTTCTACTGTTAGTAGGGAAGTCAGTCTCGATTGTAGGGTCGTGTGACTGTAGAGATGTTAGCTCCAGCTGTATGTAGTTATCTTCCTTGCAGAGAGAAGCTTGTTGCAGCAGCACAGAATGAGCCAAGCATTCTAAGGTAAACACTCAGTTTCATAACATGGCAAAGAACTCCTATGACATTATTTGGACCATTGGATTTAGCCACACTTGAGGCCGAATACACCACTTGACTTATCAATAAATTCTCTACTTTTCTAATACTAGTTTGGATTGAATTTCTGTAGTATGCACCTGCAAAGAAACAAAAGCCAGGTACCAGCTTTCTTACCAGCCCCATGAAATGGTGGAAAATAAGGCAGAACAATCTTTAAAGTTCTGGGGAAATAATTCTGAACCTAGAATTCAACATCCATTCAAACTACCACTCCAGTGTGAAGGCGAAATAAAGAGATATTTAGGAGTTGTTAAGACTCAGGTTTTTCATTCCCAGAACTTCTCTGAAAGAATTCCTTGGGAATGGATTATAACAAAAAAGTGAATTTAAGAAGCAGAAAGATGGAATATGGAAAATTATGTCAAGCAAAATTAGTGGTGAAAGTTATAATTAATCTGAGTAATTATGATGCATAACATAAAAAGATGCATGATAGCCTGGAACTAAAATTCTAAATAGCAGTCATGGGAGAGAATGGTGCAAAGGAAATGCTGTTAGTGTACCAAGAGTCTCACACTGTTAGGGAGCGGCTACAGACACTGCATCTAGGCATCAATAGCAGATTTAAATTTTTGGGGTCAAAATTTAGCTACTAGAAAAATAGAAATCAGATGTGTAATTTTCAGATTATAAAAGGGGGAAAATTCCAATCAAATAAAAGTGTAATAAGGAGGAAAATAAGACAAACAGAAAGAAAAAGCACAAACTGAGCTGATAGGGAGAAATTCAAATGTAACAGGGATCATAGTAAGTGTGAGTAGACCAAATGCTCACTGAAACTCAAACGCCATGAAGGTAGGAATCCTAACTGGCTTTGTTCTCTGTTGAGTCCTTTGATAAATATTTTTTATTTATTTATATTTTTGCTCTTTTTTATTTTGAAGAGAATAAAAACAAACAAAATAAAACAGAATAGAGTCAATCAAAACAAAACAATGAACATGGTACATGACTTCAAACAAAGGTAAAAGGAAATCAATAATGGCTACCATAATACCTCTTATTAGCCTCAAAATAACTGCCCATACCATCAGGTATAAGAAAATCAAACAAAATAGTACAGAATAAAACCAATAAAAACAAAACAATGGAAGCAATACAGGACCTCAAAACAATAGTAAAACAACAGTGGTTACCATAATATCTCTTATTATCTTTTAAGTAGTTGCCTATATCATTCTTTTGATACATATTGATCAAATGAATGAGTGCATAGGTGCTCCAAAACTTGATTTTCAGCAATCCTATTTTAAAAACAAATCTAAATTAAACAGTCTTCATGTATTGCATAAACACACATTAAAGTTGGAAAAAAAGGAATGGGGAAATATTTTCCAGAAATGGAAAACGGACAAAATGTACAAGTATGATAAATTTAATACCAGATAAAAAAATTTTATGGTCAGATGTATTAAATGGAATCAAAAGTGTGGCATTCTAGGTAGCAAGTATAAGCAAACATACCGAAAGATGTTAGAACCTGTGAGGGAGGCTGGTAAGGTAACAAAATGCAAAATCAGCACATTCAAATGAGTAGCTTTTCTATATTTTAGCAATGCTCATTTAGAAAATGAAAGGAACAAAGGGTTCAAATCACTTTCACAATAACAACAAAATACACAAAGTACCAAGAATATTGATATGATCAACCTAACAAAAATGGACAAGACCAATAATAAAAAAATCTACAAAACTGAGAACATTACACAAAAAGATAGGAAAACAAAAACCTGAACAAATAGACAGATGCTTCCTGAGTGAATTACTCAGGACTGTAGGGGTGACAACTCTCCCCAGATCAGGTTATGAATTTAGTGAATCCAAATAAAAAGCTCAGAATTTGATAAATTTATTCTAAAACTAACCTGCAAAGAAAAGAACATGAAATTAACTAGGATACACATTAATATGAGAGGGAAGTCTTGCTCTGCCAGATATCAAAACATGGTATCAAAATTCAATAGCTGACACAGTGTTGTGTCAGCACTAAAACTGACATAGATCAATCATACAGGATAGAGGATCCAAGAACAGACAAATCAATTTTAGTTTTTGATAAAAGTGGCATTTAAGTTAGTGATCAAATGATGTTTCAAAAAGTGTTGGGGAAACTAGTCATTTTGACAAGTAAAGTTAGAATCCAACCTTGCACCATCACAAAAATAATGAAGTAAAAAGTTAATTGTAAAATCTAAGCTTGAAAATTCAGGATTTTTTTTTATCATGCTGAAATGCAGAAGGATTTGTGTAATACATAGACTGGAAAAATCAGAAAAGATAGATGGATTTAAGTACATTACACTTAAAATAAACTTCTAAAACACAAAAGTCCTCCATCAGAAGGAATGTTTATAAGATATAGAATATACAATGGATTAATACATATTATGCTTAAACAACATCTATAAATCAACAGTTAACCTAGCAGCAAAACAGACAAAGGATGTAAATGGGCAGTTTGTGGAAGACATACAAAATTCAATGCTATATAAATGTGAAAATATTTATTATTAATGAAAAGTAAATACAAATTAAAATAAGAAGTAGCATCAATTTTTATTCATAAGAAGACTGACTAAAATTTTTAAGGTGGAACCCATCCAATAATGAAACACACACACACACACACACACACACACACACACGTATTTTGGTTGCAAATAGCAGAATGAATGACTCATAGTACATTAAAGAGACACTAAATTTGTCATCTAACATTACCAACAGTCTAGTTTCTGGTGTGGTACCTTCAGTGGCATGTAATGACATTAGGGACCCAGGTTCCTTCTTTCTTTTTTCTCCTGCCAAGCTTAATCCAAAGGTAGTTCTTATGATGGCAAATGGTTGAGGCAGTTCCAGACACCATATCTAGTTCTGAAAAGGTTCAGAAGGAGAGGGGTCTTTTTCTTGTGACCTTTTTAGGAGTAAGGAAAATGTTCTAAAATTCTCCCAGGCACATTTCCCTTCATAGTTCATTAGCCCAGAACAAGGTCAAATGCCTGTTCCTAGACCTAGCTCTGAAAAGAGGAGTGATCTTTATCACCTGGGGTCAAATACCATCGCTACCATATTAGTCTGTTTTTTCAAACTATACCAAAATAACGGAGGCTGGGTAACTTATAAAGAAAAGACGCTTATTTAGTTCAGCGTTCTAGAGGTTCAGGAGCATGGTGCTGGCTCTGGTGAGGTCCCCCCATCTGTATCACATCACAACAAATGTTAAGCTGGCAGGAGCACTTGCAAGAGGGAGAGATCACATGAGAAGACAGGAAGGCAGAGCCTGAGGAGCGGAAGTCTTGCTCTTGTATAGTGACTCACTCTTGAGATCTAACCATAGTCTTGAGAGCTAACTTGGTCTTGTATGATGACTCTCGTGAGAATGAATCAGGGTCTGAATTCCTTCTAAGGGTAGTACTTTCAATGATCTCATCTCTTCCTGCTAGTTTCCAGGTCCAGGCTTCATAAATAAAGCTGCTAAGAAGACTCAGGGACAAGTCTTTGTGTGGAAGTACCATATCTTTCCTCTTGCATTATTTCTCTTTCTCTCTCTATGGTGTCTCTCTCCCACACACTCTCTCTCTCAGAGAGCAATCATTTTCAGAAACCCCCCAACGCCAGTAGACTTCTGCCTGTGTATCATTGGCCAGTCCTAGGTCACAATCACATCTCCAAACTGACTACCCACAAAGGGGGAATGAGTCACCTTGGGACATTCACTTTACATTCTTTGAGACTGGATGTTGGGGTCCTCCCAGGAGTGAGTCACTACCCCAAATAAAATCAGTTTCTTGATTTCACAAGAGAAAGGGAAAAGGGAGAAATAACTCTTGGGAAAGTAGTCACCTGTGTCTTTGTCTTTACTTTATCCAGAAGTATTTTCCCTACAGAATATGGTATCGGCATTATTTATATTTTACAGTAAGAGTCTTTTCTCTGACATAGAGGTGCTTAAGTAGATCTGTTGCCGACAGATATTCAACAGTAGTCCTAGAAATAAACCAAGAAGAGAAAAACATAAAAAAAAAAAGCCTTGACAGAAATAGAGTTGCTCTGGGGAATATGATATGAGGGCACAAGTGTCATATGGAGAGAATTTTACCAACTGGCTGCCAGATGCAGGCCTGCCCTGGGCTAAGGCACAGCTGGTCTGCCTTACAGTAAATCAGATGTGGGAGGCAAGAGCCATCTGGCACATAAACTTGGCAGAGCCTGGAAAGACAAGTTAACTCACGTGTGAAGTCATTATTATTATGGAGTAATGTGAATGGAGGCCCAGCACCTGCCCCAGCATGAGCTGCCTCCTTCCCCTGAGGTCTCCCCTTCAGCTGCTGTCACAGGGAAGGGTGCCTGGAATAGGACCCCTGGTCTTCAGTGCTTTTTCTCCTCCACTGATGCTTAAATTCAGGAGGTGCTAAGGAGTGCTGGCTCTTTGAGCTCAAGTCTTCACTTGGCATTTCTCACCTTCCACATGCCTCCCTCCCCTCTTTGTGTTCTGAGCCTAAGAGTTAGTTTCCTTTCCTTGCTAAGCTTCTTAAATGCAGGGACAAGATCTTACATATTTTGTTCTCCATCTCTGCTTCAGAACTCCTGCCTTGAATAAAGTAAGTGCTCACTAGTCATTATGAAGGTATCCTTGCCACAGCTAAGGACCAGAGTGAATTATTTTGAAAGTAATGCTTCCACCTTCCTCTCTTTGCACATTTTCCCAGATATCTATTGATTGGTAACATCTATAGAGGAAGGACTACAGCACATACATCTTTAGTGCACATTTGAGTTTGTAAGTACCCTCAGTAGTATCCTGTTAGCCATTGTTATGGTTTGTGTCTGGATGTCCTTCCAAAGCCTTATGCAGTCAAGAGGGGCAGGTTTTTTGGAGGTAACTGAATCTAGTGCTTCTGATTAGTTCATTGTCTAGTGCTGGAATTGGGTCTGTGAGTGTTACACCACCCTAGGGCAGGTACCCTGCATACAGCATAATGGAGAGAAAGAGGCTTGGCTCTCCCTTTTGCTTTTGTTGCTTTTGGTATCTTCTGTTACCATGAACAGTTGTCCCAGTACCATGCCACACTGCCTTGGAGCCAGCTGACTATGGACTGAAACCTTCACCAACTGTGAGCTAAATAAACTTTCCTTCTTTAACTTTGGGTATTGGGTATTTTGCCCCAGCAACAAGAGAAAAGTAGCTAACACAGACATAGCTCTCCATTACCCATGACTAAGAACCACATTGTAAAAGCTGGAAGGCAACATAGGGGTGAGAATTTTATAGGTAAGAAGCTCAGAGATTTGAAAGACTTACTCAAGGTCATGTTGATAGTTGGTAGCAGAATAGAACAGAGCAGTTTTATTTATAACTCACCTATTTCTGCAAGGATTTAAGTTGGTTTCTCAAGGGTGATTGAAGTATAAAAGAGGAAAATTACAATTGGGACCAAAAGGAGAAAGGAGCTAAGAGTAAGGTCAAAACAGAAATATATCCCAAAAATACAACCTGCAACAGGTCAGCTACAAACTTGAGTCTGAACATCTACATATCCACATGTGAAAACAGAAAGGAAGACTCAGTCATACACAATCCACAAAGTATATGAAGGAAAAACAGACCAGTAACCCAGAGAAGTCAAGTCAGTGTTGGTACCAGTACTTCGCTGATCTGTCCCACATCAAGAGCTCTGCAGATTGTAACAAAAGTCCTCAGCAATACCTTAGTTGTACACAGGGAAAGCTTCCTTTGGTAGAGGGCTGGTAGCTGATGCCAACCTAGTAAAGCACAATTTGAAGAAAAGCACTTTCTGTTGGGGTAGAGGCGGACTGAGAATCAAATTCAGCATTACCAGTAGAGAAAAAAAAAGCATGCCAAATTGTGAACAAAGTTAACTCAGAATTTTGTGACATCAAGAGTGCAATAATACAGGAGGCTGAGGTAGGAGGAGCGTTGTGAGTTTGAGGCTGGCTTGGGCTACAACGTGAGTGCAAGGCTGGCCTGAACTACATAGTGCGACCCTGTCTCAAAAAACTAGGGCTGGGAGTTTGGCTCAGTGGCTTAAGTGCCTGCCTGGTAGGCGCGAGGTTGTGGGTTTGATCCCCGGTGCCCCCCGCCAGAAGAATGCAATAATAATTGCTGTTCTTAAATATGACCCAGATCCACAGTAGACCCTGAAGTATTTTCTGAATCATTTAAAAGAAAATTTAAAAAAAATCTTCGATCTGGTTTCAGATTAATCGAGCATTTAATTAGATACTGTCATTGGTCTAGCTGTTATTTCAAATACTTGTTTTATTCCCTTCAATTACATTGTCTTGTTTCTGAGAATCACGGCGCATATATAAAGGAATTGTCACTTTACTTCAGAGTAATAAAAATCCTCTAATCTTGACTACAGAGATGCTCTCTGTCTGAGGAAGGATTTCTCCTGTCTCTACCATAGGAATGGAGGGGCGTTGCTTCCCTGTCAGTGTCATCCCTGTATTCCAGTCCTGTATCTCATGCCACATGGAAGCCTCATTTGAAATGTTAAATAAAACCTTATAGAAGGATTAAGAAGAGGAGAACAAAGTAACCTGAGACTCTAGAATCTAATTTACAGCCATTACCAATCATCAGCAACTCCACCCACCACAAATATTGACAGTATGATATAAAGTTTAGCAGCCCAGTCTCTGGCTCTGAACTACTTGCATTCAAACCCCAGGTCTCCATTTACTAGCTGTTTAACCTTGGGATGTTTAACCTCTCTGTGCCTCATTTTCCTCATCTTTAAAAAGTTAAAAGATCATAATGGCACTTATTTCATAGAGGTGTTGTGAGGATTGCAAGAACATGTGTAACAGTGCCTGCACATGATTAATATGTGCTGGCTATTAATATTATAACTGAGCACTTTTTAGTAGACCAGATAGTTTATATATTTTAATTCAGTCTTCAAATACTATAATTTAATGTCTTTAAATACTTTTGGTCTTTACATTTTTTACAGTTATTGAGAATTCCAAGAATTTTTGTTTTTGTAAGTTATATCTATACCAGGCCTGGGGATATAGCTCAGTGGCACAAGTGCCTGCCTGGCAAGCATAAGGTCATGAGTTCGATCCCTGGTACCAAAAAATATTTTACAAATTTAAAAATAAATTTAAAAAATTTAATTCACTAATTTAAAAAATAATGTAAGCCCAATGCACATTAAAAAATAACACAATTATTGTGAAAAATTCAAAACAAAAGATTTTATGAGAAAGGGGTATTCCTTTACATTTTTTGCAAATTTCTTTAATGCCTGGCATAATAAAAGACAATTAGATTCTCATAACTGCTCCTGTGTTCAAACTGTTGCAATATGTTGTTCTAGTTTAAGTATATGAAGAAAATCTAGTATCTCATGGATATGTAATTGGAAAAGGGATGACTATTTTATTGGAGTTTCATACAGTTATGGCTCCATTTGTTATCCTCTACACCAAAAGTCTACAAGAGGTAGTTTCTTAAAGATTAGCTGAAATGTAGAATCAGAATCAATGAACTTTTCACCCTCGGTTATAGTAAAATCCATGGTCTATTTTGCAGTTTGAATGGATCATTTAGCCAGGCTTGACTTTTACATCATTCATTGATCACTAGGAAAACATTGACTCGCTGAGTTATGTAGATCAGCTAAGTTTCGAGACATTCACATTTGTTAATATCTCCACCAATCTTACTGAAAAAGTACATAAGTGTTGGACAGATGTCATACACATTTCCCCAAATTCTAATTTTTTTCTTAAAAATTCAAAATTTATAATTGAAATAAACATTATGGTTTCCCTCAAAGCAACAGACTCAACTCATTTTCAAGACAATGTCTGCCAAATACCCATATCTATGTATATCTCTCATTTTGTTACACAGAACATTAAAAAGACAAACTCAGTGTTGATAAAAGTAATACATATTGCTGGTTTACTCTTTTTTTTTTTTTTTTTTGAGATAGAGTCTCACTATGCAGTTCAGGCTGAACTTGAACTCACTTTGTAGCCCAGAGTGGCCTTGAACCTACAGGGATACTCCTGCTTCAGCCTCCTGAGTGCTGGTATTATGAGCATGTGCCACCATATTTGGCTTAAGGTCATTCTTAAAGATACTTGTCTTAGTTACTTTTCTCATTGCTGAGATCAAATACCCAACACCCACAAGTTGAAGGAAGAAAGGTTTATTTTGGCTCACAGTTTGAAGAGGTCTCAGTCCACAGTCAGATGACTCCAAGGCAGGGTTGCATGGCAAAGAGGCATTGTGGGGGGAGAAACAGCTCATGGCATGGTGGAAGGATAAGGCCCTCGAAAGGGAAAAAGAAACTGTGTGCAGGGGTGTGTTTATTCTGAGTATATACATTGTGCAGCTTGCATTCATAAAGTGGTGCCTGAGAATAAGGCTCATCCTATGTTATCAGGGCTGTCTTAGTTTCCCCTACCCCAATCCTGCCTAGTTCTAAACCCACCGGAGTGTGAACACTGCTACTTCTTCCCTCGACTCTGCTCTTCCCTCTGCTGTTCTTCTCTCTATACTTCCCTCTGCTTGGGGTCCTCTGCACAATGAATGGATGGATAGGAGTAATGTTGGTTTTGAGGTGGTCCCTGAATGAGAGATGGGCTTCCAGAGGTATCTCCTATCCATCCCAAAACCTCTTATGCTTCTCTCTCTAACTCAGATATTTAAAGGCTACTATCTTCAACTCTCCAATTATGATGACCGCGCAGATATTGTTGATCTTTATTCTACCCTGAATAGTGCTCAGTTTGGGATAAGAAGTACAGAATGGAGTAGGAACATAAGGTCACTGACAATACTGTAATATGAGCTAAAGACTCATGGAAATCATGGGAAAGCTAATAATTGGAGTAAGTCTACAAAGCAGTCTGGTTTTGTTGTAATTGAAAAATAAAGACAATATAACAAGCACTTGTAGGCCCACAAACCAGAATTGACAAATGTTACTCTTTTGTCATATTTGTTGTAGATCCATTTAAATAAAGGAAATAAAGCATTACAAATAAGATTTAAGTCCCCTAAGCCTATATTCTTTAAATATTCATTTCACATTTATTTTGAAGAATGGTGGAACACTATACGAGGAAAGGGCAGAGGAGAATAATTGCTCCTTTTCCCAGTGGTTCAGCTTTCCTTACACTTGCTTGCCCATTTAGGGAACAAAAGCAACACAATTAATGGGTAGAGTATCCCCCTACCTCTCAGAAGGCAGCTTAGTAACCAGCCTTCTCCCAATCTCTACCCCACTCCAAAATGCCAATCACACACAGGAGGAGTTGAGGAAATCATGATTTTTCAGGATCAAGTTACATTTCATGGGGTCTGGATACTCTTTTTAAATTGGTTTTCCGTGCACTGCCCAGGCCTGTTCATCCTCCTTGTCTGGCTGCAGATACGTGAGTCTCACAGTTCTCTTATGGATGACTTGGTCCAGCAAATGATGGTTGTCTGTGCCCACAGCTTCAGGAGGAAAAGCAAGCACAAATAATCTAGTTTTGCTTCCCCACCCCCGTCTCTACAGCATAGTAAATCAGACCTACTGACATTCTTTTAAAAAGCTGCCTCTGAATCTGATGCTCTCAGCCTAGAAATTTCCCTTATGTCACTCAGCGAGTGGCAAGAGCAATGGGCTTCTCTGATTAGTGAAGCTGAAGAGTAGAAATGAATCACAGCGCCTTTGTATTCTGGAACGTGAGTCTGAGATGAGTGAATGAGGGAGGTCGGCCAAATCACAACCCTGGTGACTCAATTCTTAAATGATTTACAGTGAACATAAGTTCAGAGACTTACGTTGAATAAATATCTCTATTGAATAAGCATTAAAGAGAGAGGTGAGGAGGAAGGGCTAAGAGAGGAACTGGAAGCCACCTACTTCTGATAATCACTTGGTCTCAGTTTTTCCCTCTGCAAGAGGACTGTTGTGAGTGGAATGTCTTAGAAGTGACTGGAAGTGGCTTGGAAAATACCTTATCAAAGCCAATTTCACAGGGAAAGAGTTGGGCTTTATACCATGGAAGGAGAAAATCACAAACTTAGTCTCCTAGATCAGTTAAGCATCCAACCAGGGAAACACACATTATTGTCACTCTTTTCAGAAAACTGGACTGAATCTAAGGGCTCTTCCAAGCCAAGCAAAGTAAGAACTAGAGAGATTTTCCATCATTTGAGAGAGTCAGGTAAAACAGGATCGAATTGTCAAAACACCCACAGAGTGGAAGAAAGGGCATGGCAATAATTCACATGTAGTCACTGCATTACTCATTTTGCACAGAAACAGAACCAGTAGGCTATGGATACATATATATCCCTGACAAAGGCCCTGCCTTAAATTCTAAATTTCCCACTCACCATTTTACTTCCTTTCTACTCAGGTGTTTTATCCATGGTTTTTGTGTTTGTAATAAACACAGAATCAAACATACTGGAGACAGTGATTAAAGATTATATTATCTAGCTGATTATAGATGCATATAGATATTTAAGAGGAAATTTACTATGGAACTATTTTTGGCTCAAGTGACCATAGGATCTGAGAAACCTGAGACTGAAGGCCTGAAAGTGGGGTACAATTCAAAGTGTGGGATGTGTGCTAAGTGCCCTCGGTGTAAGAATCACTGTGTAAGAACCAGGAGCTCTGAAGTTCTCAAGCAGGAGAAAATGGATGTTTCAGTTTGCAAAGAGACACAATTTGCCCTTCTTGCATCATCACAATGTATTCGAGCCTTGAAGGGATTCGATGATGTCGGCCCTTGCTGGCAATGGTGGATCTTTTTTACTCAGTCGACTGATTCATTATCTATTCCAGAGACACCCTCACAGCTACAGCCACAAATAATTAGCTCAGTCAAGATGACCCTACCACTATACTGATCAACTACTAGATTTGGGAGGAAACTTAGACGCCACCTGATCCAACTCCCAATCTGAATTCCTCCCCTCCCTCTCATTCCATCAGCTGATTATGCAGCCTTTGCTTGAAAGTTTCCAGTCGTAGGAAACTGCCACCTCTTCAGGTAGTCCATCTCAGTTTTAAGCATCTTGCATTATAAGATGTTTACAAAGCCCATCCCAGTAAATACGACTGAAGCTAGTCCCTGATCTCTTCATCTGTTCTCTCTGAACTGACTCTCTGGTAAGGTGCGTGGCTCAGCGCTCTGCACCGTGTGCCAGAAGGGGCCTGATCCTCAGTGTGAGCAGGGGACTGCTTATCGTTAGACTCTCTGTGCCCCCTGTCCTCTCCTCCCGTACCCCCACCTATGTGCTGTGGTAGGGAGGGGATAACACTGAGAGGAGGATAGAGGCAGGACTGTGGAGTTGAGGATGCTTTGGTAGAGGAGACATAGACTTTGCCTTTTAAACTCTAAATTTCTATTTTAGTGTTTTATGCCTCGTCATTGTGTTTATAACAAACCCAGAATCAAGCAGTGATTGAAGATATTATATAATTGAAATAATTTTGGGTAAAATCTGACCAAATCAATGGAGGCTAGAAGGCATCTATTAGCCCAAAAGTGCATAGTCTCCACAGCACAGTAGTTTGCAAAAGGTGCTTTTTGGACTAGCAGTACTAGCATCACCTAGAAACTCATTAGAAATGCGAGTTATAAGACCCCTACATCCCAAACCCACTATATCAGAAACTCCCGCAGGCCGTGTTCTAACACTTCTAGGTGGCTGTGACTTGAGAGCCATTGGTAGAGAGGATGCTATTGTTGTCTTAGCTACATGCACCCAAGGAACCTTTGAGCTTCTTCCTAGCTACTATGAATACTAGTTGCCAATGACATTGGTGGTTTCTTTCCTGGGAGAATTGCATTAGCTGGACAGGGACACCCTTGCCAGGGATGGTAATGCAAAAATGTTCTACCCCTCACTCGAATCTACATGCCAACGACTGATATGGAGTTGTGAACTTAAGTTCTCTAAGAAATTGCATCTACATTAAAGATCCTGCCAACTGTTTGACCTTGACTGACTTGAATATCTTAATTGTAGAGGTGTGGAGTGATGTAAATTGAGAACCAAAATTATCTTGGGCTACCTTAGTCTCTTTAATGACCGTTTACTTTCAACCTCTGTATCTGACCAAATATCCTCACTGTGGTTAGGTAAACCCTTTGGAAATTATTCTAAAATTTAACTGATCTATAGCCCCTATCAACCTTAAGGCTAGGAATGATATAAGGTAACATCTGAAACTTAAAGAAAAGATTTTCCCACCCTGCTCAAATTCCCCTGGAAATTCTTTTTCTTTCTTTCTTTCTTTTTTTTTTTTTTTTTTGTCTTTTTGAGACGGGGTTTTACTGTGCAGTTCAGGTTGGCTTTGAAGTCACTTTGTAGCCCAGGCTGTGTTGAACACACAGGGATCCTCCTTTCTCAATCTCCCAAGTGTGAATGCTGGGATTACAATGTACCACCATGCCTGGCTCCCCAGCAATAAACCTATTGAATGTATTGATTTATGACTTTCTTTATTCTGTGGCTATAAAGCCCATGTAACCTCTTCCGCTGCAGAATATCTCATTCAGGGTAACTGGAACCCGTATTCCTGGGCCTGGGTCTCTTATATTTAGCTCAAATTAAATATTTTTTCTTATTTTTTTTTAAATCAGAGTAGTTATTTAATTTTGATAGAGTTTGAAAGGCTAGTGCTTTGCCTCAAGAGAGGACCAATTTAAGCATCAGAGATCAACCTGGCTGAAAACAAGGCCACAACCTATGGAGCTTTCTTCCCTTGTCCTGTGCGGCTTGCTTCTCTCGCATTCTGTAAGCATGTTCTCAGCAAATAATTTTCACAAAAATCCTCAATTCGAACTGTGTTTCTCAAGAACTGAAGACCATTGGCTAAAATTAAGGGACAAATTGTTTATAAAGATACTTAAAGAGTCTCATGTGTACCTGAAAATATCTAGGTCTTTATGAAGAAAGTGATTTTTTTTTAAAACTAGTTTTTGTATTTAACATAGTTTGGGAAATGTGTCGCCACTTGCACCAGTAGGAATACCAGGGACATAGTGGTGACATTGAATTTCTTTAGTGCAGGAGATGGCTGACTGGGTCCTTAGCATTCCTGGAGGCACTTAAGCATCTTCATTAGTTCCTTCTTAGACCTCCAGTGAGGGTTGTGATTAAGGGCTTTTGGCTGATAAGCAGAATGAATCACAATGAGGTTAAGTGATGGCTGAAAGCCAGTCACTGAATGAAAATGAGATTCTCCTCCCCTCTAGCCTCCCAACAATCCAGTCCTTCTGATGATCTAGTGATACTCATTAGAAGCAAATGCTAACCCTTCTTCAGCTACTTTCTTAAAATTTATTGGCAGAAATCTTGTCAAAATAAGGTTTCAATAAAATAAGAGATGATTACCCAAATTTAGCATAGAAAAAATTTGATTTTTTTCATCAACTTTAGTGTTTGTTGTGCTTGCAAAGAGCAAAGGGGAGATGTGGTATTTACCTGGATTATTTAGGCCATGTGGATCTAGGTACCCAAAAGAACACGATTTTGTTGAATCTGTAGATGCACAGCGCCCACAAACTTCCCAGACTCTCTTGATTTGGGTCTAAAAGAAGTTTGCTGCCTTAAGAGTGAAAGAGGGGGAGGGCTTGACCTTCATAAGGTAATTAATTATACTTGGCCAGGACTGATGCTGTTTCTGCATCCTCCACACACTCCAGAGTCATTAGAGTAGCTGAGGTGGATGAAACACTGAATCTATTGGCTGTGTCTGATTCAGAGGCATACTTAGCGCAGAGGTCCTGCAGGGACATATGGTCACTTATAGTACAGAGTCTCTTGCCTATGATGTGTAACCATGACCTTTTGTGCATGGCTCTGTGAATCCGGCACTTTTTTTTTTTTTTATTGAATCCTTATTGTGGATTAGCCAAGGTACCTGATGCTGGTGGTATAGAAATGAGAGAACCAGACAGTCCTTGACTTCATGGAGAGATGAGGGAAGATAAGTGGAGCGACAATTGCCTTCAGTTAGGTCAGTGCTGAGGAAGCACGTAGCAGGGACACGGTGACCTGGCTGGCTGATGTTTGGGAGAAGGGGCTGGGGCAGGCATGCACAGAAGTCTTCTCTAGTGAAGTGATCTTTGACTAGTCTTGAAGAATGGGTCAGAGAAGAGAAAGAGGGTGTGTATGTACAGAAGAGAGAAAACAGAACATCACTGCAAGTGGAAAGACTAAGATGAAGAGGTAAAACACAAGTAGGTCTTTCTGACTGAAGACCCAAGTGTAGCAGACAGGGTCAGGAGAGGAAGCAGTTCAGACTGGGAAAGGAGGCAGCAATTCAGAACAGGAAGGGGCTGAGATACCACAGACTGCACTTGGAACTTTATCCTAAAGGTGATGTGAAGTCATGAGGCAATTAGAAAAAGAAGATATTTACGGTAGCAGTGTGAAAGTTGGAGTAGAGGAGGACAGTTGTGAATGTAAAGAAAGTAGATAGGAGGTTTGTGCTGGAACCCAGGAAAGAAGCAATGAGGATTTTGATAGTTTTAATCTCAGCTCCTTTTAATATTAGCTGTGAGACATGTAGCAAATTACCTTACCTCTCTAAGCCACACTGCCCCATATATAAGATGGTTTAATGTGAGGATGTGAAGATTAGATGAGATAATACCCGTAAAGTGCTTGATACAGTGACCAGATCACAGTATACCCTAAAAATAAATATTCTTATTCTTATGTGGTTTATATTAGTCCATTTCCCATTGCTATACCAAAATATCTGGGACTGGGTACTTTGTAAAGAAAAGATGTCTATTTGGCTCACAGTTTTGGATACTGAAAGTCTAAGATTGAGTGGTTCTGCCCTCTGGTGAGGGTCCTCTTGGCCACATCACATCGTGATGGTTGACATCATGTGAGAGGCAGAGATCACATGGCAAGACAGAAAGTAGAGAGCACAGGGTGGGGGACAAGGAGAGGGTCTTTTATAACACCCCACTCTCTTAGGACCTAACTGAGGTTCCTTTTGGGAGCTAACTGGAGTCTTCCAAGGGCAGCATGTTTAATTACCCAATTACCTTGTTCTAGGTCCCATCTCTTCAAGGCTTTACCACCTCCCAACCAGGCTTCCAGTACATGAACTCTTGCTCCATGTGGACAGTCCTCCTAAAAGCAGACATGAAAACAGGGACTTGGGCACTGGGGATATAGAGATGAAAGGTGCAGTTTATGATGTCATGAGCTGGTAAGGAAGAGAGGCAGCTAGAGCAACAGTTGTCTTCAGTTTGGTCAACACTGATGTACTTAGTTTACCTTGGAGGTGATCCCAGGAAGCACACATGAGGGAATGAGCAAAATGAGACAGGAAATGGGTGGAAAGCCAGTAAGGATATAATACTGGGGGGGCTGCTGCTGTGGATTACTGGGACTCAAGTTCACTGAGGATTTTGAGGGGAAAGGTGGGGTATCTATCTGCCAACTCCTATCCCTTGGTGGTTGAGAGATAACCCTGCAGTTCTTAATCCTCAGCACTTCCAGGGTATCCTGTGCATAGGCTGAAGAAGTTTCACATGGGTCTGAAGACCTCATAAGTCTCAAGCAGCAAAGATGGGTGCTCCGGGTGGATCCTTCACAGCACACTGCACCTGAGATGGTCTCAGAGGTCAGCAGAGGGAACATATCTGCTGTACTGAGGGACAATTAGACAATATTTAGAAGACAGAATTTGTGAATCTTTATGAGTGGCTAGGTATTGTGAATAAGAAATTAGGTGGGCCCTTAGAAGGACTTTTATATTTTGAATGTGCTCTCATTTATTGAGTTTAAAACAATTGCTCGACGGATTGTTTTGGGGTTGAGGGTGACAGGAAAGAAATGATTTTTCCTTGGGCATTCTGTGATAGAGGTGTCTGTGATACAGCCAAGAGTCATATTGGGTTGGCAAATGGAATTTTCCTAATCCTGTGCTAAACTATGCAGGCTTCAATTTGATGTGTTGAAATCTCCCAAACAGATTTTTTGGGAGCAAGTCCTAACTCTGATAATGAATGAATATTTTGCTCCCTGCTAGAAGAGCACATTTAATCTGGTGGTTTAAGTGATGGCTTCTAAAGTAACCTGGTGTCTCTTTCTGCCTGCTGTTCACTTATTAGTTGATTTTGAACTTCTTGGTGAATTCTATTGCAGATTGTCTCCTCTGAAGAAAGAGAATAATAAATAATCTTTTGAGTTATTGCATAGCTATTGAAAACCCAGATAGCATTTTAAAATCTGCCCTGGCCCATTGAGTATTGTATTGCTTTGTTTCAGCCTGCTTTTAAAACATACGGCATTTCAATTATACTGTTGTTACTAAATTCAGTGCTAAAGTGGATATGCTTGTTTTCTAAAATGGAAGTTTAGGTGGTATAAACTTATATTTGCCAGTGAAATAAGCCAGATAGCTAATTATGGCATGCAACCCATCCTGATTACATATATTTTTGTCTCCATAGGCTTATATATTTGCATTTGGAGACATACATCCTGTTTTTGCTCTATTTCAGAATGCATTTCTCAATAGATGTTGAAACCACTTACATTTTAATTTTCTGAAGTGGTTTCTTTGATGGATATTTTATTATAGGAAGAAGTGGAGGACATCCAACTCAATGGGGCCAGAGACAAAGATATGAAACAGGTAAAGTCTGGCTTCAACTTTCTTTTTCAAAGTGACCTTCTTCCTCCCTGTAGACCTTTCCATATTCCTGTGCTTACTGCCAAGAAGCCCAAAGGTTGTTTGTCAGCTTCCATCTCCAGAGAAGTCTTTGTGTTGCCATCACAAACCTGTAAGGCTTGTAAGTTTGAGTTTGCAATTCATTTCAGCCTACTTGTTTTTGCAGTGTTGATTACACATGAGGTTTTGATGTACTTGGTGAAAGCGGAAGAAATAGCAAAACACGGTCAGAATGAGGTCAGGTGTTGTGGGCCTTCTTCCTCTTCCTTAGTGGGTGGGGTTGTATGGAGAGTTGTCACAGAACTGGCTCCAAAGGAAGACAAAAGAAGAGAAAGTAGCACAAGATGTAGTGAGAACTTCCTGTGGGCCAGACATGGTGCTAGATAGTCTGCATTGCTGTGTATGCTATCTCATTTAATTTAATGAAAGTCTGTTTTCTTAAAAGTGTACTTGAAAGTAACATTTCTAGAGAAAAGCAGAAAATTTCCCCCATGCAGTTCCTGCTTCTCTGGGGTTCCCTGCTGGCCCTTAGAAGAGCTTCCCTATCCTCTTTTTTGTTTTCAGTTTTAAGGACTGAATTGTGTGTCTGATTTTGTAGAAGTTCCAAGCAAAAGCAAGATCTTTTAGTGGTCATTTTGCTAAGAAAAAAAAAAAAAGAAAGAAAAAGAAAAAAGAAAAAGAAAGAAAGTAAGAAAGGAAGGAAGGAAGGGAGGAAGAAAGAAAAAATAAGAAATCATAGAAGTTTTGAAACCTGAAGCTTTGGAGAAATAAAGTAGTTTGCGCAGTACAAATTAAAGTAATGACTATGTTATTTCAGTTTTGGAAGTTCAAAGCAGCAGCAAACACACTCAGAGCCTGGATGCTTTTAGATTGCATGGGGGTAGAGGTGGGATTCACTGTTCATTCATCCCTCTGTCCTGCATTTGATGGGACTGACTCAAGAGCAAACTGCAGTAAATGCTATAATGAGAGGTCTACTTGGGGATTCCTCCCCTGGGGCTCTGGAGCTGTCTGGTAACCTGCCCACAGCTCACATTTTCCTTGGAAACCTGAGCCCTCAGTTCTAAGCTTGTCAGGTGCATGTGCAACTCAGTCACTTTCAGAAACCGATGCACTTTGCACCAGCCGTGGGTGGTGAAGCACTTTGTGTGTGCCCGGCCTGCTGTTCAGCTTGGAGTCACCACTGGTTTCAATAATGACTCCAACAGGCAGCTTTGAGGGCCCCTCTATTCATTACAGTGCCTCACACTCCATAATTAGTAATAAAGGAGCACAGGACTTCACAAATACAAAGGGCTAAACAATAATCAGGCAGTAAAGGTGAGGCACTGAGAATTTTCCACCTCTTTGTTTCTTTTAAGTAAAAAAGAATAAACCTACAACTTCTTTCATTGTTTCATTTTATTTTTTTGTCCTGAAAAATCTAGGTTTGACTTTCATCCTGGCCATTTATTACTTGTGTGATTTTCAGTATTTCATCTGACTGCTTCGTGCCTCTGTTTCTCTATCTGCAAAATGGTGTTCGTGATAGTTCCCGTCACAGGGAAGTAATCTGAAGATTAAATGAGATAATCCATGCAGAGCCCTTCGCAGAAAGTTCTGCCCATATAAAATCTAGCTCAGTATCTGTTAGCTCTCATTTTATCATTACGTTAATTTCAAATGAAATGCACAGAAGTCTTAGGCATAGATCTCTTTTTCAAAACTTCTGTTATATATATATTTTCAAACACAAATGAAGAGACTAGTGTAGTTTACATACCCCTACATGTACCCATGCTACTAATTGTAATTATGAATAGCTGATTAAGCCTTATTTCATATAGTCTCCCTCTCTTTTTAGTGTTTTGAGACAGAGTCCCATTATTAGTTCAGGCTGGCCTTGAGCTCACTTTGTAGACCAGGCTGGCCTCACACTTGCAATGATCCTCCAGCCTCAGCCTCCCAATGCTGGTATTATAGGCATGTGCCACTATGCTGGGCTGGTACTGGGGTTTGAACCCAGGGCTTCATGAAGGTTAGGAAAGGGCTCTACTACTGAGCAACATCCCCAGTCCCTTCTTTGATTTTACTCTGAGATAAAATCTCACTAAACTGTGCAATTTTCCTGCCTCAGCCTTCAGGGCAGCTGGAATTACAAGGTGTGTGCTATTGTCCCTGATTTAGCTGCATGTTTTTTTTTTCCCTAGAATATTTTAAGCAAACCTCAAGCATCACGTCATTTCACCCATAAATCTGTCCTCTTTTTGAGTAGTGCTAAGGATTCAACTCAGGGCCTTGCACAGGTTAGGCAAATGCTTTACCACTAAACAATATCCCCTCAGTCCTTTTGAGTGTGTTTTTAGTACTAACATCATAATAAGTTGCTTGTGATAGACAGCTTCACCTCAAACCCCAGCTGATAAAGGCTACTGGTCACCAGCAAAATCTCTACAAATGATTAGTCAGTGAAAAACCCAAATTTAACTTTCTTTCACTTTTTGCTAGATGCTTGCTATTTGCTGAGTGAATAAATGAGGGCAGCGATTTTATAGTCACCAATGCCTACAGAGATCTACATATTTCATGAAATGTGCAGTTACTGGGGATTGAACCCAGGAATTAATCATTTGATTAGAGCACTCTACATTGAGCTGTATCTCCAGTCCAACCAATACTTTTAATACTTAGGTGAGATTTTGCACTACTTGACATTCCACAGGTTCAACATTGCCATGAACATTTATAATGCCCAAATAATTAACACTTGAAAGAAGATTTAATTCTGGTACCGAAATTATTTGTGAATGTCTGACTATAGGCAACCTTACAAAAAGCAATTAGCAGATTCTTCAAACACATGACAAATCCTTTATTACTGTGCTTACAAGTGACATGGTTTACAGAAAACCAAATGTAATTAAATAACATTGAACTTGAAATCTACCACAGACTCAAGGTATACAAGTTATACTTGGCAAGGCAAAATTTCTCAAACACTAGGTTGTTTCTGGTGAAAGATAAATTTCCATTAAGTAATTCCAATGTGTTTTGTTTTTTGTCCTTCAGACAGTTCCTTTGGCAACAACTTCCACTTTAGCTTTTATTATATAAAAATATAACAAAATTTCATTATATACAAACATTACATTACACCATGTACAGGTTAAAAACACTAAGAAAATGGCAAGCTGCAATTGAAATTAAAGTCAATAGCATGATAAGAAAAATTAAATACTGCACACATTTCATAAAAATTACATAAACTACATTTTTTTGTTTGCAAATACCAAACAGTACCAATGTGATTGGAAATAGCTTCCAACAGCTTCATTTTAAGGCACATCTTGCATATTTATATATACAACACTGAAACCGGTCAATAATTTAGGGGCTTCTCAGAGTGACCTGTGTACGTGTGTGCAGACATGCAGCATAGGGTTACACATTTTCATTGGTTCCCTTCTTCGGGGACACGTATCTGCCAGGGGGTGACTGGTAGAGGGGCACCCCGATCTCTTGCAGGTCTGGGAGCCTCCCTGGCCGGGGAGGGGAGAGCAGAGTGACTGTCCGGTCATAGTCTCTGTGCAGCACTTTCTCGTAGACACTCTGCAGCCCCACTGTCTTGGGAAGCTGGGCCTGGTAGTAATTGTCCCTGCGCAGAGGATCCCGAGGCAGGGACGTGCTCTTACAGAAGGTTGACATCTGGGCTGGCGGGTGAGGCGGGGGATGCGCACTGGTTCCGCCACAGGACGGGCTCCAGCAGCGGTCAGAGTGACCCAGGATCTTACACTCCGCAGTGCACGCCCACAGTCCTAGCACAGAAGGGGAAAGAGCACCATGAGTATCCCTGAGATCGCGCACACCTACACTTCCATCTTCAGAACGGCACCCAAGGGCAGGACAGCTGAAAAGGAAAGTGTGTACAAAGATAAACAGTGTGATTTGGGAATTCAAAGACACCTTTGTAAAAAAGCTGCCCCAGTTCTTCAGCTAGGGAAAACAAAAACTGACAAGCAGAATTCCCTCCTTAGATGACATCCACGCTTCTGCCCGGAGGTGCGGCGCGGGGTGGGTGTGCTTTACTCAATGGTAGAGTTGCCTCCCCTTGGCACTTTGAAAGTTACAGTGTGAGGCAGCCCAGGATCTGGAAACTGAGGAATGAAAGGCGGGGAAGAGGGAGGGGCTGGGGACAGAGACTGAGATACCAGGAGTGGGAGGGAGGGAGGGTGCTGAGGTCGGTGGGAAGAAGAATCCTCACCACTCTGCATGTGGTTGATGAGATCCTTTTTCAGGGCGTCGCCACTGATGTCGGAATCACTGTCATTGAAATCACTGTCCCCTTTGCCGCTGTCTTTGCCGCTGAACTTTTCCGCTTCTCGGCCAGAGATGGTGTTGAATGAGTGTCCCTTCCAGACCGCCACAGGGGGTGCCGGCTCCTTTCCGAAGCCCGGGGAGGCACCGTAGGGCTGCAGCAGGGAATGGGGAAGGGGCGGGAAGGTTGGGCAAGGAAAAAAAAAAAAAAAAAAAAGCAAGCAAGATAAGTTAAGCGTCCCCAGAGAGAGCCCACCCCATACACCTCCATTCTCCCTTCCCCCAGCCTGTCCGCGGAGCACGGAGGGGGGCGCCCAGCTGAAGGAAGGCCTCACCTCGGCGTGCGCGCCGCGGAGCCGCTGCTGCCCCTCGAAGTGACAGGCGCTTTCCCCAGTGGCGCTGCCGCCCTCCGAGCCCGGCATTTCAGCCGCAGCAACCGCGGGTGGGGGCGCGTCGGCCGCGGGGCTGCCAAAGGGCGCTTTGCCGCTGCCAGGGAAGGTGAGCACGTCGAACATGTTGGGCCTGGGCCCAGCTCCCCGGGCGGCCTCCTCCGGGGAGCCGGGAGCCGAGGCTCCGCCGCCCGCCGCCCCGGGCCGCTCTTCCCGGAGGGCCCCCCCTTTGCGCACCTCCTTCTTGCGGCGGTTGCAGGTGGTGGCGATGGCGATGATGGCGGCCAGCAGCAGCGTGCAGCTCCCAGCCAACACGATGATGACGATCAGCGGTGTGTCCCACTGCAGTGCGGGCCCCGAAGCCCCGAGCCGAGAGCCAGAAGGGCGGGAGTGCTCAGGGGTTCCGGCACTGGCAGGAGCAGCTGGTCCGCGCCCGCCGCCTGCTGTCACCACGAAGCTGACAGTAGCAGTGGTGGTGAGAGGCGGGCGGCCGCCGTCGGATATGACCAGTAGAGCCCTGAACACGCGGCCTGGAGGCTCCTGGGAGAGGTCTCCGGTGAGCACGATCTCCCCCGTGCGGCGGCCGATGGAGAAGGCTTCGCGCGGTTCCTGCTGTTGCAGGTCGAACGCCAGCTCCCCGTTGGCGCCCTCGTCTGCATCCCGGGCCTGCACGCGTGCCACAGCCGTGTCCTTTGCAGTGCGCCCGGGGACCGCAACTTCTAGGGAGCCGTTGGCCGGCGCAGGGTGCACCAGGACCGGTGCGTGGTCGTTCTGGTCTAACACGCGCACTTGCACCAACGCACTGCTGGAAAGCTGAGGGGAGCCGCTGTCGCTGGCCTGGATGCGCACGTCAAGCTGGCGCAGCATCTCGTAGTCGAAGCTGCGCAGCGCGTAAATAGCCCCGGTAGCCGGATCCACAGAGACATAAGTGGACACGGCGTCCCCGGAGCGGCCCACCTCGGCTTCTAGCAGCCGGTAGGTGACCTGGCCGTTGCGGCCCAGGTCCGGGTCCCGGGCGGCCACTGTGGCCAGGTAGGCCCCAGGCGGGTTGTTCTCGCGCACCGACACCTCGTAGACCGGTCGCGTGAAGAGTGGTGCGTTGTCGTTCTCGTCGCCCACTCGCACGGTGTAGGGCCTCACGGTGCGCAGCGGGGGCGCGCCCCGGTCCTCAGCCACCAGCGTCAGGTTGTACTCGGCGATGCGCTCCCGATCTAGCGACGCCGCGGTCACCACCAGGTAGCTGCCCGCGTAGGCTGGCTGCAGCCGGAAGTGCTCGTGCCCGTAGAGGGCGCAGCGCACCTGCCCGTTGGCGCCCGAGTCCCTGTCCGAGGTGCTGACCAGCGCCACTAAGCTCTCGCGCGCCGCCCCCTCCGGCACCAGCGAGGTAGCACCGGCCTCGGGCGTGCCGGGGCCGGCAGATGAGGTGACGTCCGCACCCTCGAGGGAAGCGGCAGCGGCGGCGGCTGCAAAGGGCGAGGCGGCTGGAGCGCCCGGGGCGGCCAGAGGAGTGATGGAGATGTCTGGAGCGTTGTCGTTGACGTCGCGGATGCGCACTATGACCTTGCAAGTGGTAGCGCGCGGCCCAGCACCACGGTCCTGCGCTCGCACGTCCAGCTCGTAGGTGTCCTGGCGCTCGAAGTCTACGGGCCCGGCCAGAGTGAGGCGACCCGAGCGCGGGTCTAGCCGGAAGAGGCGGCGCGCCTCCGGCGGGGTGCGCGCGCCAAAGGCGAACACCACGTCGCCGTTGGGGCCCTCGTCCGGGTCGGCCGCGTCCAGGTCCAGGAGCAGCGAGCCCACGGGCGCGTCCTCCGCCAGCTCCACCTCGGCCACGGCGCCCTGGGGGAAAGCCGGGCTGTGATCGTTGGCGTCCAGCACGCGCACGCTGAGCGCGGCGGTGGCAGAGCGCGGTGGGCGGCCGCCGTCCTGGGCCACCAGCTCCAAGCTGTAGGCGGCCTGGCTCTCGCGGTCCAGCTCCTGCAGCAGCACCAGATCGGCACACTGGGCGCCGTCCGCGCGCGTCTGCAGCTCCACGCGGAAAGGGCTGTTCGGCTCGGTTAGGCGCATGGTCTGCAGGCCGTTAGCCCCCACGTCTTCGTCCACTGGCACCTCCAAGGGGATGCGCGTGCCTACCGCCGCGCCCTCGGACACCTCCACGGGGATCTGGGCCCGGGGGAAGCGCGGCGCGTGGTCGTTGACGTCCCTCACCTCCACCTCCACATGCACCAGCCGGAACTGCTCCTGCGAGAAGCTGACCACGTCGAAGGCCAGCACGCACTGGGGGGCTCGGCCGCACAGCCGCTCACGGTCAAGGCCTGCGTCCCCGACGGTCAGCTGCCCGTCGCCCTCGCGCACCCGGAGTAGAGAGCTATTGAACTGCTTCATGAGGCGGAAGCTTGTGTCCCCCGACACTTTCATATGCAGGTCCTCAGCCAGGGTCCCAATGACTGTGCCGGGCGCATCCTCTTCGAAGGTGCTGTATCGGACTGTCTTGCTCTGGGCCACCGAGAGCACCCAGCAGAGGCTGAAGAGCTGCAAGGGAAAAAGCCAAGGACTACCCCAGCGCCTCGTAGGACTCATGCCGCCAGCCCCAAACGTTATTCCTAAAGGCCAAGGAGAACAGACCAGGCTGGTTTACAGGTCGGGTCTTGAGTCCCAGGTTCCCAGGAGCAGTTCCTTTGCAAGCCCTGCGCGCGAGAAGTCTGCCAGCTGCAGCTCCGGCTCTGGCTGGTTCTGAGGACGCGCGGACCCGCCCTCACTCTGTGCCTCTCCCTCCTTTCTCTAAGCAAGAGCTGTGCTGCCGCGCGCCGCCTCCGCCTTTATAGCAGCCGCTATGCAAATCACCCGAGCCTGGCAGCCAATGGTTCCCTTGCTCTCGCGCCGCTCCTCCGCCAGCCTCTGACAATCCTTTTAATGTGGAAAGGCTTAGAGGAGAAAACAAGAAAGGAAAACGAGGGAATCTTTTCTTTGTTTTAAAAACTCCTTCTGTTCCTTCCTTCTTTCTGTCAACACTGCTGGTAGAGACGTTGTCACAAGGCTCCGGGAGTAAAAGGAGCCGATGGTTTTGTTAATTGTACGGCCTGGCCCGTACCCCCACTCCCATGCCCTCTGCTAAAAGTAAGTGCAAACCAGTTCCCCAGGGACTGCAGATCCTCCGCCCCGCCGCCCACCCCTCCCCGCTTCATTTCGCACCTCTGAGGGCTCCAAACTTGCTCTGTGGACAAAGCTCTGCTCCTTTTCTCTCCCAGCTTCCCACGGCGCCAGGAATAGCCTGTCGATGAAAAAGCCTGAAGGATGAAGGAAAATTGATTTTATTCAAATTTGTGTATGCAATTGTGTTTTGCTCGCGTGAGCCTCGGTTAGCAGAGCTGTCACTTCCCTTTCAGAAAAGAGCCCTATGATATGTTAGTATGCATGTCATTGTCCAAATGGCTTTCTTAAATCCTGGAGCTAACTGGCAAGGAAAAAAAAAGTTGCAAATAGGATTTAGCATAAGCTTGAGGAGATTTGGAAAGGTTTCAAAGATCAGGCTATATCAAAGGCTTATGAAGCCCTCGTTAGCAGTGGAAATAGAATGGTGTGGCAGGCGATCCCATCGGAGGCCCCAATGTCTGTATTTTTTTTTAATTTTTTTTTTTTTTTTTTACTGTGACAAGCTAAGGGGAGAGAAAGTTGAACAGTTTCCACAGCAGAGTTAGGCTAAGTTGAATATAATGAGCAAACGCCACATGTATCCATTATGTTTCTCTATTCATCCCCAATCACTGCCATAACTCTCCGGCTAAACGGTGTTGGGCGCTGAATTCTACACAATACCCGGTTGTATTAAAGTGCATTTAGAGAACTTTCCCTCCTGATGTCTTGTTCCGCCTATTTAGAGGATTTTCTTTCTGTTCTAATAAGGCCGCTCTGGGAAGCAAAGCTCGTCCTGTTTCAGAAGAACAAAATCACAGCATGACGTTGAAACCTGGCACGAACCTGGGAGAACTTAACCATCTGCTTACAAAAGCATGGAGCCAAATTCTGGGCTAGGCGGGTGTCAGGCTTGCCAGGCAGGAGCCGCGCCCACAGGTATCGCCTCCCATCGGTGAAGGCCAGGGAGGTGTCACCTGGCAGAAGACAGATTCTTATTGATTCTTACTGAAAGGCTTTATTGAGCAGTCTATGTAAATACACAAGAAGGAAGAGATATAAAAACAAAGCAAAGCAAAACAAAACAACAACAGCAAAAAAAAAAAAAAAAAAAAAAAAAAAAAAAAAAAAAAAAAAAAAAAAAAAAAAAAAAAAAAAAAAAAAAAGCAATAGGTTTAGTAAGCAGATTGCATCCAGCCAATCTTCTGAATGCTGATTTGGTCCTGGTGTCAACATCCTATCCAAGTTTTCTTTATTTTCAAATTCAAGGGAATGTGTTTTTGGGGTCTTTTCAGAAGAGGAGCAGGTGTAATGAGACCACTCAGAAAGCTGTGGGCAGAGGGGTGGAGGAGGATGAAGGAGGTGTTTAGAGTTGCCAGACAGCAGAAAATGCAGAGCCAGGCACTAAAGATAACAGCAGTCATGATTGGGATGGGAGGGATGGTAGGTAAATTAGGGCCTCCTCAAATCCTGTAGATTCCCTTTATCATCTACTCCACTGTGTGATCCCGGGACTGTTAAAAGCAACAGACTTTGCAGCCATGCGGGGCCATGGGAACGCCAGTGCTCCTACAGCACGCCAGTTCCCAATCTTTTGCATTTCCCTCCTTCTAAGGACTATTTAATATCTGGCTCTCGCCGAAGAGATATTCTTAGAGTGGGAGTTTATGCGGCCAAAAGAACTTTCTGCCTTCTTTCTGAACGCTGCAACATCAGCACCCAGCCTCGGGCCTACTGTGGACCTTTGGCCTTTTCGGGTTCGGGCCCTCCCTCCCAACTTTCTCCAATGGCCCAGATGGGAACAGATTCAGAACTCGGTCGGTGGACAGCGGCTGCAACGCTGGGCTCTTCTAGCTCCGGGAAGTGAGGCCCACGAGGCCCACGCCGCGGCGGAGGTGGGGTGGGGGGTGCGGAGCGTTGGAGAGGGCCTTGGGGGACTCGGGACTCGGGGAGCCCGGGGTGACCAGCAGTGATCGTAGCAGACACTTGCTCGGAGCGCAGCTGAGCGTGGCTAGGAGAGATGGATCCTGAGCTCCGCGCCTCCCGAGCCTAGAGCCTCGAAGTTCTGGGCTGGACCTCGGGAGCTCAGATTAATGCTGGCTCCCCAACCTTTTCCTTTCCTCCCTCCCTTCCCCCTCTCTCCTCGTCTCCCCTCTCCTGTCCTCTCTCTCGGCGTTTCTTCGTCAGCAAACCCATTCTAAAGACTGAATACAGTGGAGTGAGGAAAGGGAAGAGTGGGTAAGAAAACAAAGCCAAGCGGCAGGAGCCGGAGCGAGGCGCTGGCCGCTGATTCCAAGCATTTTCCGCGCTGCCAGGGCCCTTGGCCACTCGCAAGTAGCAGCCACAGCGCCGGCGCCTGGCTGGGGGCGCGGAGCTCCGGGAGGACCGCGGAGCACGGCGGCGGGCGCGCGGGCCGAGCGGCCGGGGAGGTGCGAAGCTCGCGGTCAGTGAGCCCCCGGCCCCGCCGCAGCCGCCAGCGTGTGGAAACACGGTCTTCAACAGCGCATCCCGGTCACGACACCCGCGGGGAGAAAAACTGTCGGGGGGGGGGCGAGGTGGGCGGGAGAGGAGCAGGGGCCCGGGGTAAGGGGGGTCGCCGGCCCTGGCGCTGATCCCCCCTACAAAAGCCGCTCAAATCGCCTTGTTACCATACCAAAAGGCCTGGGCTGGCTCAAAGGAATCCCTTTCTCTGGGTTTTAGCAACTTCACCGGCAACTGTCTCGCAATCCTGAGAACAAACCCAGCTCCACAATGGCCGGCGTTTCCTCGGAATGCAAATGTCGCAGGCTACGCCGAGCTGGGTTTCTGTCACCGAGCCTAATGCTGGCATTGTGAGACTCGCGTGCAGACACCGAGATTGACACGGGCGTCACGTGACGGATTAGGGCTCTAGGAAAGTTTTCAAAGCGGCCACAATGGGGGGCTCAGCCTGATCTGATATCTCCCACAGTTTAGCGGGAAAGAAAATCAGGATATATTCTCATATGTAATAGGATTATCTTTTCCATTTCAAGTTCTATACAGCATGTAATTTATTTTTAATTAGGATTATATCTACCAGGAAAAGGAACTAGACTTCGCTGAAAAATGTAATTCTAAGAACGGATGGAGAAAGGGGCTATTTTTTTAAACCTTTTAACTTAAAAAAAAACAATAAAACTTCAGGGCCATGTTTTTCCCTCGCTCTGTTGAATAAAGCTGCAAGGAAGTTTGCAGCAAATGCTTGGACAAGCAAAGAACAGAGGCAGATCTTTAGGGACGCTCAATTCGTTCTTGTAGAGAAACTACATTTTGCAAAAATCACAGACTTCCTAAATCTCTTAAGATTTTGCTAGGGTTGGTGCTCTAGAAATGCAACGAAGCTCTTTTCTACTTTTCAAATATTTGGTTACAAAAGTTTTATGTGTGTGTGTGTGTGTGTGTGTGTGTGAGTGTGTGCACACGTGTGTATTTATTGGGCTGTCAGTACTGGCATTGTGCCTTTTAAACTGTATACTAAACCACAGAACAGCATTCTCCATAAGCCTGACTCAAATTCAGCAGTCAGACAGTGAGATGAATTGGGGGTGAAGGTAACTGTTGTTCAAACATTGATTTTGGATTGATCTCACATGTTAGATGCTCACAAAACCTAGAGGTTTCCCAGGTCTTAACCAATAAAGTAATTTTTAATTCTCATTTTTTTGCTTTTTGAGACAAGGTCTCTATTTAATTGAGGTTGGTTTTGAACTCATCTCGTAGCCCAAGATGGCCCCTGCCTCAGCTTCCCGAGTGCTGTGATTACAGGGGTGCACCACCACTGCCAGCTGTGCCGAACAGCATTTTGTCTGTTCCTTGTGGCAGGAGGCCCTCGGGGGGCCTACTTCACTTGTAAGAAGCAGAACAGGGCTGTTGACTGCAGGTTTTGGACTCTCCTGTTTGAATGCAAATCTTATCATCATCAACCTTGTCTAATTGCTTGATCTCTTTGTATATAAATTCCCAAATCAGCAAAAAGAGGTTATAATAGTACCTGTTAAGGTTGTCTTGAGTACTGTGTAAGATGATATAGTACCAGATGCTAGGGAATATGTTAGTTATTTTCTTTAAAAGTGCAGGAACAAACATCAGGCACTATGTAATCTAAACCTCATATTATAGGTGAGGGATTTGTTCAGGACTAAACCCTCCCCCCGCCAAAAACAAAAAACAAAACAAAACAAAACAAAAAAAACCAAACCAAATGAAACCACAAAACAAAATGAAAAGAACAGCAACAAAAACCCCAACTCTCTCAATTTCTCGTCTGTCTCTTTGCTTCTCATTTTGTTTTCCCATTTTCTGTAAAGAGTAGATATAATGGTAGGTACGTAGTTCCCAAAGGAAGAAGAATTTTCATGGGAGCACTCAAGTAACTTCCATGTCTTCCTGTTGTTTCAAAATCTTTTTGTGCAGTATTCTCTGGTTATGATCACAGATGATGACTAAAAGGAGCTTTCAGTTTTCCCGACCTGTTTCCACAAAAGCCTGGTATCTTGACTAAAAATTCCTACAGATATCTGATGGACAGCAACCTACAGTTCTGGAGGACCAGGGGTATTCCAAAGGATTTTTTCCCCCTAAGATATCATATTAGTAAACTTTCCCACTGCTGGGACAAAATACACAACACTCATAACTTAAAGGAGGAGAAGTTTAATTTGGTTCATAGTTTAAAGGGGCCTCAGTCCATGGTTGGCTGGCTCCAAGGCAGAAACATCATTCAGAAAAGGCTTAACAGAGCAAAAATGTTTAGCTTACTTTTCTCTAGCAGGGGGAACAGTGCCAGAAAGAAACAGGAGGGACTATATGTATGACACAAGGCCACATCTCCGTAACCTACCCACATACACCCAGGACTGTGCTTTACAAACTTGCTTTGTGTTTCTCAATCCAGTCCAGTTGATGTATCAAGATTAAGGGCCACAAGCACCCAGCGGCATCAGGTGACTTGCAAAAACCTATATTGAACAGTGTGCAGCAAACACTGAGCCCTGTGCTTCCACTCTGTATTAGCTCACCAGAACTGTCCCTGCAAAGTTTAAATAACAAATATGTTCTGGAGGCAGGAAGTCCCAGGTCAGCATGCCTGAGGCTTCTCTCTGTGACCTCAAATGGTTTTTTTTTTTGGGTGCATGAATCCTTGGCACCTCTTTGTCTCCTTCTTCCCCCTCTTCCTCCTCCTCTTCCTCTTCTTCTTTTTCTTCTTCTTTCTTCTTCTTCTTCTTCTTCTTCTTCTTCTTCTTCTTCTTCTTCTTCTTCTTCTTCTTCTTCTTCCTCTTCCTCTTCCTCTTCTTCTTACTCTCCTCTTCCTTCTCCTCCTCTTCTTTTCCCTCCTCCTCCTCCTCCTCCTCCTCCTCCTCCTCCTCCTCCTTCTTTTTCTTTTTTCACTTTTTGAGACAGGGTCTCACTATGCAGTTCAGGTTGGCTTTGAGATCACTTTGCAACCCAAGCTGGTCTTGAACTTGCAACAATCCTTCTGTCTCAACCTCCTGTGTGCTGGAATTACAGGCATGTGCCACCACACTGGCTTCTTTGTCTCCTTAAAAGGATACCAGTCCTATTGGATTTGAATAATCCTTCAGGACCTCTTTCTTTTCTTTTATTGGTGAAGTTTACAGTACATACATTTTACAATCACCTTGGAGAGTTTGTATTTGTGCATAATACAGTTTGCTTTTTTATTATGATATCTTTTAACTGTAATTGACTATTTAAAAGTCCTGTCTCCAAACAGTTACATCCTGTGGCACTATAAGTTGGGGCTTCAATGTATGAAATTTGGAGGAACAAAAGTCAGTTCATTACATTGTCATTCGATTAACTGCCAGACTGTGAGAGGTGCTGTGGGAATACAAATTAAAAACAAATGATCTATACCAATATAAGTAAATTATTGCGTGAAACAAGCAAATAGAGAAGATAAAACTGCCTATTCTAAATGTGGGTTGTATACAGAGACTTCCTTCCAAAGAGCTTAGTGTGAAGATGAGGACAAAAGAGTAACTCTGTCTTGAGAAACGTGTCATACGATGCCTCAGACAAATGATCAAGGCCAGTATCAAGGAATATATCATGGATCAGGGAATACAGGGTTGCTGGTTCAGTATGCCCAAGCCATTATTGCTGCTAGTTCCTGGAGAATGGAGTTCTTCCCAGAAAGCTTCTAATATGTGTTTACTCCCAAAGAGGGTGCCCTGGATAGATGTGGAAAAGAGGGTTCTTTTTTTTAAAACTTTGGAAGTGGTCACTTCTCTGGATTCCATCCGGAACAAGTCTAGTCATCTTGGTGGATCTTCTGTTTGGCATTTGTTCAGGGCAAATCATGAAGGGAGGGGGTGTCTGTGGCTCAGGATGTTCTCCTTAAAGCCCCATGAATTCAGTGTGTGCACATGTGTACCTGGTGGAAGAGAATCATGAATTTCTCAGGAGCCTTTGGATAGAGGATATTGGTATATAGGCTTCATCTAGGGTTCAGGGGTATCCTCAGGCAGAATTAGGACAGACTGCAGAGTTCATAGTGGAAAAAGTTCATTTGTAGCCAAATGAGCCCTCAGGGAGGAGCATAGGAACCACACACCTCTGCTTAAACCATGAGCAGGAGTACCTAGAGATAAATTGAATGAATGAATTGATTTCAGAGACTAAAATCTATTGCTACAAATTTAAGGTTTTGTTATTAATAAATCCCATTGGATTTAAAAGCAATTAAAACAGAAAGGTAGAGGCTTTTCAAGGCAGAGAGAATTTTAAACATTGATTAGCTCCATCCCTCCAACAAATTCATTGTTCCATAACAGCAGAAGACTTCTGATTCAGGGCTTCCTTTGCACCTGAAGGTTTCAACTCACCTGCTGTAGGCAGGTCACAATCCACTTTTGAAATGGAAATGAAGTCTACATAGTCATCTCACCCTCAGAACCTTGGGACCCAGGCCTAGTCAGGCCATGGTAGAGCCTGGCATAAATTTCTCTGTAGATCTGAGAGAAGTTTTAGGCCATTGATCTCATGTCACCTAGAATTGAGATGGAGTGACAGCTGATAAACTGCTCAGTGACAGGCTGTAGCCTTGGAAAAAAAAAGTCCAGATGTGGGATAAAAAAAATGAGCTTATGGGTTAGTTATCAGCCTCTGAATTCCCCTCACCCTGAATTCCCGCAACGTACTTTAGAAGCATTTATTTTCAAGTAATTTTACAGTTGTCTCTTTGTCCTTCAGAGGTGCTTTGGTCTATGAAACCTCCCAGGGAATTTAAATGAAATCATTCTTATATATATTGCTCCATAGTCCCCAGAAGTCCTATAACCTTTACTGTAGGCTTGAGGCCTTAGGAAGTTTTACCTGTGTGGTCAGGGAGCTGTGCATGCAAATAGACATTGATGCAAATTTATGATCCTTTATCAGAATTTCCTGACCTATAGCATTCAAAACTACCTGCTTTAATAGAGGCAAATAGGGAGACAGGCACATGGGTAGGATGCAGAACAGGAGATGGAATTCCTTTCGACTGATACTTAAATGAGTGCACCCTATTTTTGGCTTCCTCTTTTGATTTTATGTCCCCTATCCAAAAAGCAGTATGAATCTTATAGTCTAAGAAAGCCTGGTTCGCCTTTAAATAGATTTTGAGCAGCTGAGGCAAGAGGGCTGGGGTGGGGGAGATTAGGGGAGTGTGCTGGGTCATTTGTGTTTGGGGATGAACAAAGGCTGAATTCTTGCCATCCTGGCCCTGGGTTCCTATTTGGTGTGCAGTGTGGGAACTTGAGATGGGGAAGAATGGCCTGCTCCCTGTGTTGATCTTCAAGCCCTCCCATGTAGGGCTGTCTGTAGGGCATCAATCTTGCTTGGCGTTTCCTCAGGAGCCCTATATAGTGGCCTCTGGTCTCAAGAGGCTGAGAAGAGGGTTAGATGGGGGTATCAGAGCCCCCAAAGGGAAAATAATGTGACAAGCTGTCAGAACACAGTGACTGGGTGACTCCTGTCCCCTCAGCGGCCAGGGGGCCCTCTTGGGCGCTGAATCCTTCATGGCTGAGAGCTAGAAGGAAGGAACAATATAGAATGTGTGATGGATTACACACCTTTCCATCAGACCACTGTGGAGGTTTTTGCTGGAATTTTAGAAAAAGAGGAGTGGAATAACTTTGTTCAGGAGTGGAATGTAATGAGTAGGATATTTTGGAAAGAAATTCTAAGGTAAAGTCATGGAATCTGTAGGGACCAGAGAGGCTGCCCTTGAGGTCAACAGTGGATATAAGGATGTAGGAGGAATTTCAAGGAGAAATAGGAAAATATACCTTGTGAAGTGAAGTCAGCAGTAGTGCTTTCTTCACACAGGATAATTATATCAGTCAGGATTGGCCAAGTTATGCTTCAATAACAAATAACCCCAGACCCTAGTAACTTCAAACTGAAGTTTATTTATTTTTTCTTTCTCTGCATGTCTACCACAGGCTGGCTGGGGAGTATGCTGCATGCTTTTCTCAGCTGAGGACTCAGGTTGATAGAGTAGCCACTATTTTGGAAATTTTCCCTTGCTGTGGTAGAAAGAAAATCACATGCAAGTTGTGCACTGACTCTTAAATTTTCATCCAGATTTACACCTATTTCTGCTTGCATTTCTTTGTCCATTTCAAAGACCTAGTGACATGGTAAAAAGCTGGCCATTTCCAGGAAATCTTAAGAAAACAGAGCAGAACAACTGGACAAAACCTTTAGGCAAACTGAGTTCTGGGACAAAGATTATGAACCTGCCTTTCTGTCTTAGCTTTTTGACAAATCTCTCTTTTTTTTTTGTTGTTGTTGTTGTTTTTGTTTTTGGTGGTAGGAAAATGACAGTTGAGAAAAATGCCAGTCAAAGTCATATGTGCCTCGAAATTCTAGGAAGGTCAGAAATAAATTAGAAGTGTTCTCATGTGACACAGTCTTTAAAGTATAGGCTAAATTACAGCTTCAGACTAATTAGTAAGGAAACCTCGTGAGAGTGAAAGATTGAGTATTGGTAATGGGATTACATGTCCTCGAAATTCTGCTTGGGGAAAACTTGCATAAAGCAACTTCATTAATCACAGTCTTAATGGCTTTTACTTTTACCACCATCAACCGATCACCAGGATCAAAAACTAAGCAACTTCCAGAGTGTGGAATGAGGCTATGCTGAATGCTTTGTAGTTGGTTTAAACCATCTGTTGTTTAAGAGTTTATATCACATGACCATGTGAATAGAAATATTCAAGGCAGTAAATAAATATGGAGAGTACGATGAATATGAATAGTAGCACTTTGAAAGTCTGAGGAATATAATTTTTGTTGCAGGGCAATCAGTAGAGAAGGTGTCATGAAATGCATCTAGGTAGCACTGAACCAGGAGAAGGTAATTCCTTACTATGTGTGTCATTCACACTGCTAGACATTGGGGAATCAGTTCTTGTGCTCTAAGATGTTATGGACAGTGGGGACAGTAGTCACACTGTTGTAGAACTTTAGTGGTACATGGGTGGTTATAAATAGAGATTTGCTCAAGAAAGTAGATCCAATTTAGGAACTCATTTAAGAAAGGGAGGGGTTGGCTCAGGGAGCTCCTTGTGTGAAGGAAGGGGCTGTTGTTAGGCTGAAGCAGCCTTGGGCACAAGGATAGGGCAAGAATAATTGCCACTATGTGTGCTCCAAAGATCTATTATAACCACCATTTTCCAAAAGAGTTGGGGATTAAAATAACTCTGGTTAGAGATAACTGTAATGTTCATGTCTTTCTGAAAGTAGGGAATGCATAAGGAATATATGAAACAATATTTTAATACAGAATTTAGAGAACTGGGTGCTATTTTGGTAGCCTGGTCTGAACACTCTGTCTCAAAGTTGATTAAATGAGGTGGATAATTCTTACTCTGTCTCTCTTTTGGCGTTAAGGCAAGAGTTCCATGCTCTGTATGAACCGTAGAGCATTATGTACTTTAAGAGGAATAGCTGATGAGGATGCTTAAACTATAGGATGCTGAGCTAGTGTTGCAGAGACTAGTGTGGCAGGTGGCAGATAACAAGATAAGGGAAATACCTTGGTGCAGCTGCTGGAAGGCAAGAGAGAAGCTACACATGCAGTCCATGGAACATTTTTGGAGACTTTAAACCATGGGGTGGAACAGCAGTGGTCATAGGAAAAATAGTACTGCTCAGTGTACTAGGGATGGGGGGGCTAGAGGCTGGACATTGATTATAGAAGAGGATGTCACTGCCTTATCTAAAATGCCTGGCCTCAAGAAGTCACTAATTAATATGTGTTGGAGTGAATGAACAAATGAAAGAATGAATGAATGAGTAATAAGGCTCTTGATCCCTCAACTTTAGCTCTTCTGAAATAACATCTCCCTCATCTCAGGGGCAGTTGCCTGCCCCTTTCTCTGCATGCATGCTGGGAACTCCTTTGGTTCATTTTAGCAAATGTGAGTTGAGAGAGGTAATTTTCTAAGTGCACATCCAGTAAGAATGTCAACTCAGCACTGGCTTGTCAAGGCTGACCAGGCCAAGGCAAGAGGCTGCCGTACCTTGGACAGTGCAACTAGTATTTCCTGATGCTAGGGGTGCAGATTGGAGCAACATTCAGCCTGTTCTCGCTGCTCTGAGTTCCCTAAAGTGGAAACATTTGACCTTCATTTCCAGACACACCCAGATGGACTCAAGTTTTTTAGGACAGGGCTGGCTGCTTCCCAACCACCCCTTCCAGACTCTGGGCTGCTCATGAGAGCTTTAACCTTGTGGTCTTTCTTGGATTTTTCTTGTACATCAGGCCCTTTGTGGCATCACTCCTTCCTCCTTCTCAGCCTCCAGCTCTTCTGTTGCCCAAACCAACTGGGAGGTGATTCTAGTCCCTTCTCAGATAAGCACATATTACAGGTCATTTATCAAAATCACATTCATATATTAAATTCTGTCACTAGGAGGAAGAGGCCTAGTCCTAGGACACATCTTGGGGGGTTTGTCGCTTATTGTACCTCTTTTTCCTCTGTCGGATTCTGCACGAGCTTCTGCCCTGATCTGTAGGTATTCTCCAAGGCCCAGAATGTAGCCCTCTGCTGAAAATAACAGTAATAACATTTCTAATAATGGATACAGATTGGAGCACTTGCTTCTTGCTACATATTGTGCTAGGCAGTTCACATACTTAATTTAATTCTCTTAGCAGCCCTGTAAAGGAAGTATTATCATGACAATTTTCAAGGAAACTGGAGTTCAGAGACATTAAAGTCTTCAAGGGCTCCCAGCTGGTGAATGGTGAGGAAGGACCCCAATCCAGTGGAATGGGCCAGAAGCCCAAGTACTTTCCATTACATGGAACTGTGCTACTATTTCACCACCCTCTTTTTTGAAGGGCTGTTTTAATCCCAGACTTCTCTCAGAAGCCCTGAAGATGTGCACATGTGTAGGACCCCAGTGTTTCCATGTGCACCCTGACTGCACTCCCATGTCCTGACTCTAGTGCATAGCTGGATATCTTGTTTGGATACTTACCCATAATTCCCAATCACAGACAACAGACAAAATGCATCCCATCATTTTGCTAACTTGTTTCCTTGGTTCTCTCAGTAGCACAGATGGGAATCAGGTTTACGTTTTCTCTTTCCATCAGCCCCCGTGACACATACTTTTAAAGGGTTGTGTGAGGCCCTCAATTTATTCACATCCTTTTTTTCTTTTTTCTTTTCTTTCTTTTCTTTTTTTTTTCGGTACTGGGGATCAAACTCACAACCTCACACCTACAGGCAGGTGCTTAGGCCACTGAGCAAAATCCACAGCCCTATTTTTTGAGACAGGGTCTCACTATGCAGTTCAGGCTGGACTTGAACTCACTTTGTAGCCCAGGCTAGTCTTGAACACACAATGATCTTCCTGCCTCAGCCTCCTGAGTGCTGGGATTAAAGGCGTGTGCCACCACACCTGGCTTATTCACACTATTTCTGACTCTTCACCCTATGCCTGGGCCTTAGGTCAGGCCCTCATCCCCTCAGTTCTGGGTGACTGAAACACCTTGTGAAGTGAGTCAGTTGCTACAACACATAGAACCTCTGTGCATACTAAAAAAAACCCTTCCCCTGGGTGGGTACAGTTCCACAGCAGGGCGCTCTGCCTGGCTGGCAGAGCATAGGTTGGAATTCTGTTTCCACTGGGTCCCTCACTCACAAGACCTTGTGCAATGAACAGGCTGCACAATGGTGCATGGTGGTCCTGGAAGTGATTCCTCTCCCTGGCACGTGTTTCTCCCCATTCTCCCACATCTAGCGTGATTTCAAGGTGCTCAACTGCAGTCAGGATGGGCACTGGCTGACCCTTGGAGCGGGATCTGCCAACCGCCTTCTGAACCAGGCATTGACCCTTTAATTGCTAGATTGTGTGGGAAGTTGAAGAGGCCACTGGGGAGGTGTTAGGAGTTCACAGCCCTGGATTTTTATCAAGCAGGGTGACAGTATTTTAGCATTCTATCCACTGGCACTGCCTTCCGGTTTCTACAGGCTGAACATTAACTCTGCTTACCCCACTTTAAAGAGCTCTCTACAGAGAGGCTGATCCAACTCTATTCATCAATGGTGTTTGAATAGTTCTGATACTTAGCAATCACTGTATTTCCACTGGTAACCAGGAAACATAAATGACTGTTTAGGATAGGCTTAATTTCAGGTATAATCATCAGAGCAGGTTTAGGCTATTTGCAGACATGACTCCAGGGTACACTCAAGACGGCCTCCTGGCCCAACCCTTTTGATTGTTCATTTTACCCACCTGGAAACTCCCTTCAGGAGGAAACTCAGCTCTGAGCTCAGACTTAAATGGATCCACAGAGACACACAAAGGACTACCGGGTGAGAGATGCACAGATGTCAGACCTGGCAGGTGGTCAACACAGGAGCTAAAGCTGGTTGTGTGTGTCTAGATTTCCATCTATATATAGGCACTTTACTTACCTATTTATCTGCCTATCTATGTGCAAAATATCATTTTTTTCTACCTCCCATTCCAATAGCTAGTTAAGATCTTGGTATTTTCTTGATTATAGAATTTCTATTGGGCAAAAGTGTAGGCTGCTGGAAGGGGAGTGGGGACCAGAGAGAAAAGATTATGGTTCTGGGAATGTGCATGAGCCTGTGGTTGAATTTCCCCTCAGGAAAGGAACAGGTGCACCATCTCCCAGGTGGCAGGGTTAGCACTTCCAGGGACTCTGGTTCTGCAGGTTCCCAGCCTCATCTGAAAGGGCCATACAGTGTGACCTACTGATGGAAGGGATCAGCGTGGAAGCCCATGGGACCTTTGCTTGTATCTGTGAGGAAGCCTCCTTAAGGACTGTACTGCATTTCTAACTAGCTTAATAGGATGGTGGATTAGAATGTGTGTTTTTTAACTGAACAAATACAGTCTCCTTTAAATCTTTCTCCAGGTCTGTGTCTTGCTCCCTGTGTTTCTGCCTCTGTCTCTTAGACTCATGTCTTTGTTATTGCTTCTCTCCCCATCCACCCTTCATGGATCCTGTGGTCATGTGGGTGTGGGTTGCCTTCCTGTAGAGGGAAACCTCTCTGTTCAGGGCAAGAAACCCTTGCTTGGGGTCACCTCTGCTGTGGTCATTCAGGGGAGGGACAAGACTTCACTTGGATCTCTTTCCATACCTTCTCTCCCTTAGAGCTAAAACCTGAGTGTCCAGTCTGTCTGTGGATCTGGGGTAGGGATAAAGTGTTCTGAGCCAAGAGTGCTAAAAGGCCCTTAAATAACAAGTTGCCTCCTCAATCCCTCTCTTTTTCCTTAGGAAGAGATCCTTGAATTTCAGTAGGCATCTGATCATCTAGAATAGAACACATTTTCCAGCCTTCCCTGCAGCTAGGTATGGCTATGAGAGTAAATTCTGAAAATGAGATAGAAACAGAATTGTCAATATGTTTTTGGAAAATGGCCTGGGTTTCTGGGACCTTATTTATCTTTCTTTTAACCATCCAGAATAGGGGTTGGCAAACTTTTTCTGCAAAGGGCCAGACAGTAAATACTGTTAGCTTTGTGGGCCATATGTGCTCTATTCTAGTTTCTCGACTCTGCTGTTTAACTGCTAAAATAGCCACAGACTATATGCAAACAAATGAATGTGGCAATGTTTCAATAAAAACCTTATGTACCAAAGCAGATGGAGGATTGGACTTGGCCTGTGGACTGCAAACTGGAGACCACTGGTCTAGAATGCAAAAGTGATAGCTGGAGTGCTAGCAGCCTTGTTGGATTGTGAGGTGAAAGCTGCATACTGAGGAAGGCAGAGAAACAAACAATAAGACACCTCCGTTCATAGTTATTACAGAGCTGCCTTACAGGCTCTTTGGATTTCATTTGTACAAGAGAAATAATCATTTATCTTGCTTATACTACTGTCAGTTGCAAATGAACCCAATCCTGAGCAACAGATTATCAATCTTAGGATTGGGAGTTTCATACAAACAGGTAAAATGATGGGGTAACTGAAAATTAAAGTATAATGGAAAAACACTGTGTCTGCCTTGTCTCTGACTCCAAAACTGTTTCCTACCAGACAGTGGCCGCAGCATTGCCTCTGACCTTGCTAGGAGCTTTGTCTACCTTGTGCTCCAAGCAATGCTGTGGACACAAACTATTGCTCTCCGGAGACAGTGGTTTCTTTCTTTCTTTCTTTCTTTCTTTCTTTCTTTCTTTTTTTTTTCTTTGGTATGGGGGATCAAGCTCATGACCTCCTGCTTACCAGGAAAGCACTTAAACCACTGAACTAAATCTCCAGCCTGGCAGTGGTGTTTTTATTCCTGGAGAAAAAAGCAAGTGGTGGTGTGCATTTGCACACTCTTGTCTTTAAGCATTTAAAGGAGTGTGTGTGTGTGTCTGTGTGTGTGTGTTTAATGAGGCAGTTGTGGGCAAATTGGTGCTTCTACTTCATAGAAAAGAGGGTTATTTTCAAATAAGAACAATTTTGATTAGACCTCAAGGGGAAAATCTTAGCCTTCTGAACAATGAACAGTTCTACTGGGAAGCCAAAGAGAAGTGTATGGTGTGAGATAGCATGACGGGGTGGGCAGTGAGGAATGCAGACCTCAGAATCACACAGGCCTGGGTTCACATCTTGGAACAGCCTCTCACTTACTGGTTGGCCTTGAGCATGTTGCTAAACTTCTCTGCATCTTAGTTCATTCTTCATGAAATGTTGATTGTAATCCTGCTGACCTGCCAGGAAGGCTGTAAGGAATGGATGTGTTAATGTTCCTAAAGGGCTGATCTAGGGTCTGGCTCAGTGTAAATGCTGAGATGATATAAAATAATAGAAGTGATCTCAGGGACCTCATGCAGGTCAGACATTTGGTCTCCCAGAAGCAACTTGCCCAGTGCCTGGTGCTGTGAGTGTCCATTTTGTCTTGGACCAGAACAACTTCCACTGCAAAGCCTTTTCTGGTCTTCCTTTACATCTTCATCTCTTGGAATTCAGGCAAAAACTACCTTCTCCCCCCAAAAAACCCACAAAAAACAAAAAACAAAGCAAAACAAAAAAACCTAACCAACCAACCAAACAAACAAACAAAACACAAAACAAAATTAAAAAATGCTTCCTCTGGAAGTCTTCCTGGGCTCAAAGAAGGTTCTTACCAGATATTCTGAGGACCCTGGAGACCTTTCTTTGTTGTTTTGGCTTCAGCAACTTCTCTGCATGTTTTATGGGATCATTTGATTAGTTCCTGTCTCCTCTGCTAGGCTGTATCGTTCGCAGAAGGCAGGAACTATGTCTGTTTTTATTAGACTCATATTCCGACCAGCCAGCAGAGTACCTGGCATATAATAAGTGTTCAAATAGAATGAATGAGTCAACAAAGTAATTTATTCTGGCTGCATTTATATTGATGTTTTCTGTTCTCTCATACCAATTTATGTAACTATTTTCCCAACATGACTGATCTGCCCTTTGCCTTCAACTTTGTATGCCCCTCAGGAGGGCTTGTACCTCAGTGGGCTCCAGAACATCTGGTCCTGTGGCAGGAGGCTGGCCAGAGGCTTCCAGAGGGTATAGGGTCAAAAGGCTGGGGAGTTGTTAGATAGCAAGAAAATTTTGCCTCAAACTAGCAGCTGCATAACTATCTGCTTTCAAAGGCTTCAGGCTAATCAGAATTTCAAAGGACACTTTTAAATGTAATAGGATTCTACCTGAAAGAGCAATGAGGAAGGCCCTGGAACTGTTTTTCCCTCTAGTTTCTATTCCAGGCTTGTATCAAAAATAGCTGAGGACTTGGGGTTTTATTTTCATTCCCGCACCAAATGGAAAACCTAATGTGATGACAGGGTGGTTGTGATGGCGAGGCCACAAACAAATACTTTACCTGGCTTCTTGCTTCAGCTTCTATAAAGAATGGAGAAGCACAAAAAGCCCAGCAATACCATTCCTAACCGACTGGAGAGATAATTCAAGGCCATCATTTCCAGTTTCTCTGAGGGGAGGGTCCAACTTCCTCTACCCTTTGTCACGACAGGGTGAACATTTTTCCTGGGTCAGATAAATCCTCCAACAGACAGGATTTCTTGAAGAGACAGTGCTCATAATCCACTTTGAAGTTAAAATGGCAAGTATTAAAACTTTCCTCTGTTTTTACAGCTGTTCGTTTTGACCATAGTACTCTTGGGTACAACTGTGTAGAAGAAAAAAAACAAAACAAAACAAACTATTACCACAATCTCTTCTCAAAATTACAGCAGGAGGAGGGAAGGAGTGGCGGGGAAGAGTGCATGTACATATGGTATTTGGAAAAGATCTGCACCTGCTTTCTCTGGCCAGTTGGCAGACTATTCAAAAGAAAGTAGTGTTCTTTCTGGAGCTACTCAGGACTGAAAGCCTCTGTGGCAGAGTCGACAGAAGCATTCTGGGATTGATTTCATGAGGACTGTACCACCCATTACTTTTGGAGTTAGAACTGAATTAGAAAAGATAATGTGTTTTAAAGCTGTGGTTTTGAGGTTTTGACACTCTGTAAGTTTCACATATGTTTAAGAAATGGCAGAAATAGCACACACCTGCTTTGTGCTGAAAATTGTCATTTTTGTAGGTTGTTTTATAACCAGGGTCCTGGTAGTGCTTTAGGACGCTGTGGGACAAGCGAATCCAGCAACTCATGGCTCATCTGAGTAGCACAGGCATCCGTCAGCAGCTTGGAGGTAGCCTATGTGGGCCCATTAGTGGGGTCTCATCTTCAGAGAAGTAATTCACCAGAGGAAGCCCCCCCAGGTGACCTGCTCACCTCTTTGCCACCCTGGAACCTGCATCCTTGATCTCGGTTCTTAGAGTCTAGCCTTGTAGAGACAACTTCTGAAATTTAGTAGAAAACCTGGGGAAAGAATGATGTATTTGGTCCAAATTGATAGCTCTCCTAACAAGCTGTGCCTAGGCATTATTCCTGAAAGCTACTTTTAGTTTCTCACAAAGCAGAGGCTCCCAAAGGACACAAATAGCCAACTCTGCCATTTAAAACCATGCAGGGCCCTTGCTGTGTCTTTTGTTAAGTGGAATTGCATTATCTAATGACTAATCAATGTTCCACTGACACCTGAAGGTCCAAATAGCTAATCTAAACTAAATTTACTGATTTGTTCTCTGTTCTACTCTTCACCATTGACCTTGTTTGCCTGGCATTGAACCCTCCTTTGGCTCTTACCTTCAACTCACCACAGGGTATCTGCGGACATCCAGGAGACTTGTGGGTCCCAAAAGGTACAGATGTTGTACTTCAAAGTAAGGAAAGAAATACTAACTATTGGAAACACCTGTGACTTTAGCCAGCTATCACCCTAAGCACTTTTTTTTTTTATTGATTCATGTCTTAGTTACTTTTCTCTTGTTGCTGAGACAAAATACCTGGCACCCAAATTTAGAGGGGAAAAGGTTTATTGAGCTCACAGTTTGTAAAGGTTTCAGTCCATATTGACTGGTTCCAAGGCAGGGTGGCATGGCAGACTAAGTATTGCAGAGGAGAAAGAGTTGATAGCAGGCAGAAGGTAACAAAGCAACAAAGAATGACTATACCTCTTTCTGTCCCTTATATCTTACCCAGACTACATAGAGAGGGTACCACTAACACTCTTGATCGTAGCATTGCACCGTGAATCAATCACAGCATCACATACCCTAGATCCAGCCATTTCTGAAAAAGCCACACCTATGACTGCATGAGGCTTTGAGGGCATCTAGACACAAGCCATAGCAATTCACTTATTCATTCACTTGCCCAACGAGTGTTTACTCAGGAGAGACTGCAGGGGCTGAGCCCAAGAGATGATTTTATTTGTTCCAGGATGTGGTGGTGACTCACTGAGACTTGGGCTTTCTCTTTCCGGCTATTAGATATTGGAGTAGCCCAGGCCTTTGATTTATACTTTCTGTAGATGTGCTTCAAGACCTGTCTGTTCTGAGTTAGAAAGTTTCTTCATGTATCTAGAGATGTAGCCCATCATGGTGGTGGCAAAGTCAGTCTAGTGCATTGCTTATGGACCGAAGAAGAGAATGTCTTTCATCTTTTCACCTTGTAGGAGTCCAGTGTGGTATGTCAGCAGCTGAAGGGAAAGGACCATGTTTTATTTGTCCTGGGTTTCTCAGCTTCTGGCACAAAGCCTAGCCAGTAATGGGAACTTTCAAAACAAAGAGTGTGAATGGATATATCTGCTCAAAGTGTGTACCCTCCTTCAGGATCAGGAGGGTCATGTTCCCAGATCAAGGGGAACTTTATTCTCCCAATGTATGGTTCAGCTTCTGAAGTGGAGACAGACAGGGAAGATGACCCATCAGTGCCCCACAAATGCAGTCAAACTGGGTATTACTGAATGACACCACCTCACAGAGCTTATGTTCTCTGTTCTGTGTAACATCAGAGATGAGGTACAGACCCTTGCAGAAAGTGGGACTTGACTAGAGGTGGCTGCATCTGGAGCTAGATCAGAAGTTTTGGAACTTACTTCTCTTCTGAAACTGAATTAACTGAATTTCATTTGTTCAACACATAGCATGTGAAATCTTTTTGAAACAAAATAAGAATAAAAACAATGATACAGAATTTAAAAAAATAATAGGGAATTAACAATGGTTAATATATTGCTCATTGCTATCTTCAAAGTAGTTGCTCAGATTACGAGACATAGGTATGAAAAAATGATCAAACAGTGAAAGCACAAACCGTTCTTTTTGATGAATAGAGATTAGTAGTATAATTACCTAATATATATATATATATATATATATATATATATAATCTTTTCCCTTCTTTCTTTTCTCATGTTCCCCATCCCAGTTGTTTTTTGAATAGTTTCTTCCCCTTTCATTTTTACATTATCTATTGTACATTTTGAATCTTATTTACTCTTCCAGTTTTTTTACACTAGGGGCACAAAATGATGTTTACACATGTGAGTCTGGTTTATTTCACTTGTGAGTGTGGTCTCTAGTTGCATCCATTTACCTATAAAAGTGCCGAGATTATACTTCTTTATAGCTGAGTTGTACACCATTGTAAAAAAATACCACATCTTTTTGTCCATCCCACAGTTGATGAGCATCTGGGTTGTTTCCAAGATTTGGTTATTACTAATTGTGTTACTGTAAACATGGGTGTGCATATATCACTGTGGTATGATGTTTTCAATTCTTCTGGGGAAATATTCAGAAGGGGAATAGCTGGATCAAATGGGATTTCCAATCCTAGTTTTTTTGAGAAATTTTCACATCTATTTCTTCCAAATTCAGAGACCCAGTCCAAAAATGGTCATCTAGGGCCGGGAGTTTGGCTCAGTGACTCAAGCGCCTGTCTGGCAGGTGCGAGGTTGTGAGTTCAATCCTTGGTGCCACAAAAAAAAAAAATAAAAAAAAAAATAAATAAATAAATAAAAAAAACCAAAAATGGTCATCTGAGATGAATACACACTTCCCAGGTGAAGAAATACAAATGGCAAATAAACACATGAAAAAATGTTCAACATCATCGGTCATTTGAGAAATGCAAATTAAAAAAACACTGAGATTCCAACTCACTTCAGAAGAAATGGAAATCAACAAATATGCCGGGATTGGTGGTGCATGCCTGTAATCCCAGCATTTGGGAGGCTGAGGCAGAAGGATTGCTGTGAGTTTGAGGCCAGCCTGTGCTACAAAATGAGTTCAAGTCCACCTGGAACTGCACAGGGAGACCCTATCTCAAAAAGACAAAAAAAAAAAAAAAAGAAAAAAAGAAAGAAAAACAGAAATCAACTAATAAATGCTGGAGGAGCTGTGGGGAAAAGGAACCTTTCTCCACTGTTGGTGGGAGTGTAGACTGGTACAACCACTGTGGAAATTTGCTTTTTGTTATTGGTGATATAATGGCAGCAAAGACAAAAGTACCAGGAGGAGCAGTTCATAAAGCATTCATATGTGTACAAGTGTGTAATCAATAAGCAAAATGAATCTTCATAGAGTATGTCAGAAGCCGACAAACAGAGCCGTGAAAGGGAATGTGGAATATGGAGTGGGAGTGATTTTAAGTAGAGGTTCGGGGGTGCCTAATTAAGAAGGTGACACTGATGGGAAAGATCTGACCCCTGAGAGGAGTGAGCTGCACGGACTTCTGTGGAGGAGAGTTGTGGACAACGGGAGAGGACAGAGAGCCCCGAGGTGAGTGTGCCAGGTGTAGTTGAAGAGCAGTGAGGCCCCTGAGGCTGGGGGCGGGGGTCAGGGTGGGGAGATTTGAGGACAGACGAGGAGCTGCGTCACCCTGCGCTTCTCCTTCCTCCAAACTTACTAAATTCGTTACTCTTTTTCAAGGGCCTGCACAAGTAACTTACTAGGGAATCTGAACCAAAATTTGCCAAAAATCAAAAACAAGTATATGTTGGTCTAAGGTCAAGATGTCTCTGCTCTGAGTTTAATGCCAAATTGGTCAGAGTTTGGAAAAGGAGTCTCATGTCTTGAAATCAGCAACTTTGAGGCGTTTCATAAAGGTACTGTTTTACAAAGATGTGAAGAAAAAGAATGGAGTGTTCAGAGGGTTAGCAACACCAGGAGTTGTCACCACTTCTAGGTCTGAAGGAGTCAGGGAAGGGAGCAGTTACTGTAACCATGGGGACAGGAGAGGCTTTTCTAAAAGGAGCCGTGACCCCGTGACCCATAGGAGAGGGCTGAAGCAATACGTGCCCCAAACCTGCCTGCTTCTCTTCCTTTTTCTTTCTGCCAGTGTCTCTCGTGGACTGATTTCAGCTGGAAACCAGGGGGTTAGGAGGCTCACCGATGTGTTCCCCATGGGCAGATCTTCTGGGATCCAGGACCCTGTGGAGAAGGCTGGAGAGTGGATCTGAAAAGCTGATTGGAAGGCATCTGACACTGATGCTCCAGCATGGAGAAAAGAGAGGAACATGGGATGGAGCAGAAAGTAAGAATGAGAAACGCAGTCTCTGTTTCAACAAGGGACTAGTTCCAGAGTTGTTGCATGGAAGATAAGCCCCTGAGTGGTGTCACTACCAGCCAGAGAGGACCACTCATTGTCAGCTGTCAGCCTCTGCCCAGTATGTGCTCATCTTCGGGCCACATTGATTTAGCTCATCATTCATAAACAGCGGTGTCATGCTGCTAAGTACCTGCAGATAGGAGGAGAAGACTTAGACCTCTTGAGGGGTGATGTTTGCATGAAGGAAGCCCTTATCCCTGGCCAAGGTAGGACCAGAATCAGCCCAATTAGGCAGAACTACATCTGATTATGCTGTTTTGATTAATGTTATACAATGGGGAATGCCCCTGGGCAGGGCAGCAGAGCTCAGAGCTCCATCAGCGGCATTAGAATTTGGGCAATGTTTCCATGTGCGTGGATTTGTTTCCTTCTGTTGCTGAACTGACTTTGAGATTGATGACATGGATGGCTAGGAATCCTTCAATGCTCAAGTCCTTCACATGTCTGCTGGGTCTTGTGGAAACCAGCCCTGCGGTACTCTCTGTCCCCTGAAATGCATCCCCTGGTGCCACAGTTCAGGGTCCCCAGTGGCTACTTTTCTTTTTACCTCTCATGCTAACTCATCTATTTCCTTGGTCTCTCTTCCTTTAACCACTCTGCTCCTTAATTTTTGTATGCTCAAGATAGTGTCTCATGTAAACCTTTCCTGACACAGAGAACTGGGTGGGGTCCTTCCTGGCACTTTCTCATAGTATCTTTCTCATTTAATGCTTCTCACACTTGTAATGAAGTCATTAATTGAATAATTGTTTAATGTCTGCCACCCTTTACCCCCGTATATTTTAAGTTCTAGGATTTGCTGCTCCCCAGTGACCCTGCATACAGTGAACTCAATAAATATTGGAGGGAATTATTGAACAGAACAGAAAAATGAGTTAGGAGTGGTTGTTTTCATTGTGCATAGGGAAGAAATAAGAGGCATAGATTAGAAGGGACTTTCCTGCCAGCCCTCTTTCTGCGCCATCTTTCTTTGTACTGGGAGGAGACTGAGTCAGAAGCAGAGGCAACAAGCAACAGGAGACAAAGAGCAGAGTGGGAGGCCTGACTAGTCAGCTGTCCGGACACTTGGGGAGGATGGGGACAAGCTGCTGTCAGAAATATCAATACTGTGTGAACGATCTCCAGCAAGAGCAAATCCACTTAGGCAGTATCATCAGGAAAATGCTTTAGAAAGGTGAGAATAGGGAACTGCCTACCCTGCTGACTGATTTGCACAGGTCCAGACTTGAGGCCCAATGTGATAACAGGCTCAGGCCATCAAAAATTATTTTAACAGAACTCCTGACATCTGGGAAATTCAAGAGCCCACAACATCAAGGGAGTTTTTTTATAGTGTTTGTAGCTCTTTCACCCATCAGAACAACAAACGCATCAAGGCATCAATAGACTGTCATTAGAATTCACCAGCTCTAACTTAGAAAGTCATCAAGGACAGAGAGTAAAATGGCATGATAAAGCCTCCATCTGTATTTCATGATGGCATCTTTATGCCAGAGGGATGGGGTGGTCTCCATGTGGGGCTCACATAACTAACTTGGGCCGGCCAGACTCTAAGAATAATGCCTGGCCCCAAAGGAGGGTAGAGTGAAAGTTTATAGAGAGTTCAGAAAAATGATTTAGGGGACCCATGAGAATGACAAGACAGAGGCAGGTGATGGGTGAGGGGCAGTGAGAAGGGGAGAGGGCAGAGGGGAGAGAGGAGGAGCTGGGAGAGGAGGAAGGGAGGTGACTGATGTGCGTGGCATCTTACAAGTGCTTGGTTCTTCAAGTCTTGACTTAATGCATACTAATCCCAATAGCTGCTCTTTTCAGGTTATGTTGACCAGCTGAAGGGCTTAGCTTCTAAAAGTCAAGATCCTCTCTGTCCTTTTCTGTGCTGGCTCCTGGGACTGCTCCTTTGTCTATTAATTTTCTGTTATGTGCCTCTTCCCAAACTTGCAATAGAAAATGCCATGATTCTAACATAATCGGTTCTCTGTATCTGTGGGTTTAGCATCTGTAGTTCAATCAGTGATAGATAAAAAATATTCAGAAAAAAATCGTGTCTGTATTGAGCATGTACAGACATTTTTCTTGCCATCATTCCCTAAACAATGCAGTGCAGGATCTTTTTACAACTATACTATTTACACTGTGTTAGGTATTATCAATAATCTAGAGATGATCTAAAATCTGCAGGAGGATGTGCATAAATTATGTGCAGATATCATGCCATTTTATATGATGGTCTTGAGCATCTGGGATTTTGATAGCTGAAGGGTATCCTGGAACCAATTGTCCTTGAATACTGAGGGATGACTGCAGTTGGAACAATAATGTATAACAGAAAAGAGATAACATATCCTATAATACATATTTTTTAAACATATTATCATAAAGCATTACCAAGGTATAATGTGAAAAAGAATACATAAAAATAGGCAGTGAAATGTAAAAAGTATATTCTTATATGTCTCATACTCAAAAAGCCAGAAAGCTCTGGTAATTGATGATCACAGCAACTTACAAACTTGAGTTAGGCCTGGAGCCAGCAGTCCTCTACCTGTCTGACCTAGTGGAGACTCCTGCTCCAAAGTTCAGATTTCATAGCCCCCCATTTCATGCTTTTTAGTCTCAATGCTTTTTAGGAATTGTTAGACAAATTCCTGGAGGAGGCCTAGCCCTTTCATTTTTATTATGCAATCTCGTGATTATCAGGTGTCAGAGTCAACACTGTGCTACTTCCCCCAGTTTTTCACTTCTCATTTCCTGTTTCACACCCAAACACTCAGACTTCCTGTTTATAACTTCACACGTTTAATTATCTTATATCAGTCCCATCCTATTTGTCTGTCTCTCTAGCTAGTGTTTTATTATGTCCTTTACTTCTAAGTACTTTGTAAATTCCACCTTGTGGTATTATAATTTGTGCTTTAAATAATTTTCTTTTAAGGAAATCATGAGAAAATAAAACCTTAGTGTTTTAAGTTTCCTTGCTTATTTACTTTCATTGCTTCTTGCTCAATCTGGTGACCTTGTCCAAGACCCGAGAAACATCCTGTGACATTTCTCTT
>RJWM01009820.1:0-66180 GCA_004363535.1 Dasyprocta punctata | reverse complement strand
TAGAATTTACTTCTTAAATTGTGGCCTATAGACCTGTGGGCATCTCCAGGACACTTCAATAAATATGCAAGGTCAAAATTAATCAAAAATATTACTTCCCCTTTTCACTCTATTAAAATTTGTAGCAAAAGCAGCGATAACTAAAACTCACTTTACCTTAGTATAAATTGAAGCACTGGCAAGAAATTATCTGATTATTGGCTATACTCTTCATCATTTAAACGATTCAGTAAGAAAATTAAAGATTAAAAACTGCTACTTTATTTAACAAGAAAGATTCTATAAGAAGATTAACAATTGTTAATTGTATTTAATCTTAATATTTAAGTGCAAATCTTTTAATATTATGTGTCACAAAATATGAAGAATGCATAAAGCATATGTGCTGTAGACTAAAATATCATGTTTCCCTTGAGAAAACACTGCACTGAACTTTATAGTTGTGAGCTGAACTGTAAGAGAAGAACACTGATAAAGCAGATCTTTCTGTATGTCTTTAGAAAGACTTTGCACTGTGGGATTTAGGGAGTTTTTTCTCATTCCCTGAATCACTGTACAAACAATAAAACTTTTGCTCAATTCTTAATTAAATTTTGGAAATCTGAAATTTTGGTGTCTGCAGGACAAAAGGTACCTACTTTACTGGCTTCCAGTAAAAATAATGGGTGATTTGTAACTTTTTTGTAATAAATTTTAGCTATAAATATCACTGTATAAAGAATCATGAGCACCATTTTTATACCAGTGCTATGCGCTATACTAGCTTTGTAGCATAATGTGAAATCTGGTATTGTAATGCTTCCTGTTTTGCTCAGGATTGTTTTGTTTATTGTGAATCTTTTCTGGTTCCATGTAAATTTTAGAATTTTTTTCTAATTTTGTGAAGAACACTGTTGGGATTTTTATTTTAGTTACATTAACCATATATCATCTTTGGTAATGTGTCCATTTTGATAGTATTGAACCTATATATCCAGGAACAGGGGAGGTATTTTCATTGTTTTAATGTCCTCTTTTATCTCTTTCTGCAGTGTGCTATAGTTTCCACTATACAGGTTTTCATATCCTTCATTAGATTTATTTTTAGGTTTCTAATTTTTTTTGGAGTAATGTCAGTGGGATTGTTTTACTGGTTTCTTTCACAGTGTGTTCCTTACTGGCATACAGGAATGCTATTGACTTTTTCTATTTTTATTTTGTATCCTGCTGTTCTGCTGAATTTGTTTGTTATTTCTAAGAATCTTCTCATGGAATTTTCTCAGTCTTCTGAATAAACGATCATATCATCTGCAAATAAAGATACTTTCAATTCTTCCTTTCCTATTCATATCACTTTTATCTGTTCCTCTTGCTTAAGTGTTCTGACTGAAGTCTTGAAAACTATATTGAGCAAGAGTGGTAGCAGTGCACATTCTTGTGTTGTTTCCTGACTTTAGAGAAAGTGCTGCACTATAGGACACTTTTGAAAAATTTATATTCCAGTAAGTCAGAGAATGTAGAAGAAATAGATAAACTTCTAGACATATATGACTTACCAAAATTTAAACAAGAAAATATAAAAACTCTAAATATCTCAGTAATAGGTAATGAAATTGAGGCAATTATAAAAGTCTACCAGGTAACAAAAAGTCAGGGCCCAATAGATTCACTACTAGAATTTTACCAGCATTTGAGGAAGAACATCAATACTTCTCAAATACCTCCATGAGACTGAAAGGAAGGAATACTGCCAAACTCAAACTCATTACCTGAAGCCAGCATTAACCTGATACCAATACCAAAACCTGGCAAGGACTCAACCAAAGAGAGACAGAGAGAGACAGAGAGACAGAGACAGAGAGAGAGACAGCACTACAGGTTAGTCTCCTTAATACACACAGACATAAAAATTGTCAACATGTCAACATGATACTTGCAAACAGAATGCTAAAAATGGTTAACAATGTCATACATCATGATCAAACTGGATTCACCCTAGTGATGTGAGGATGTTACAATATTTGTAAATACAATACACCTTGAAAATAAAAAGAATAATTTTAGTAGGTGCATGAAAAGACTTCTATGAAATCGAACACCCACTCATGATAAAAACTCCGATGAAAATAGGTATGGAGCAACCTTACCAAAAGTGATTAATGCCATTTATGACAAATTTGGCTCTTTTAAAGAACATTGTCTCAGAAATTAATTGTCAATTTGAAAAACTCCATATTTTTTGTAAATGACAATACTTTAACTTTTAAATAAAAAGCAAATTCTGAAAAAAATGTATATAGCACCAAAAGTTTGTTTCTCCTTTTCTTTTCTTTTCTTTTCTTTTCTTTTTTCTTTTGGTCAAACAAATTTAATAAAGTCAACAGTAAAAATACAATTCTTTGAAGAGCTCATATTTTACATGTGGCTACTGGTTTTCATTATCTTTACTTGTAAGGTGTGGAAGGTGGAATCCATTACTGAATCATCTTTCTAGTGGTGGAATAAGATACGTAGTCTGCAGTGCCACACACATTGAATTTACGGTTTTTCTGAATGAATTTACCGTCAGTAGGAGGCTTAGTGTTGGAGGGTCATCAGTCATATGTGAAGCCAACAATGTCAATCACGAGGTATCATGCTTCCACTCATACCCCCAAAAGTGTTTTTACATTGATTTGATGATACATAACCCATCAGTGATGGCCAAGTTTAATACATAGGCAAGTTTGGAAATTCATCCATCTTCTATTTATATATTAAAAATAGGAAAACAACTTCTTTCTTTTAATTAGTCTTTGTATTTTAAAATACATTTCTCATAAGTGTTTTACAATTTAATATGTATTAATACCTTTTTTATTTTCAAATCAATTAAATAAACTTTGTACCTTTCTTTGTAATGAATCGTATGTTAATATAAATAATTCGTATTACCAAAATATTTGGGGGAGTCCTTAATAATTTTTGGGAGTGGAAATAATTCCTGAGTTCAAAAAATTAAGAATCAGGTGAAGAATGGGAAAATTGGTTCATGAGAGACAAGTTGAGGCGTTATAATAATATTTACAATAATAATGCAGAGGAATTTTAAATAGGTATTGATGATAATATAGGCAAAAGATTTAGAACTTTTCATAACTAAAAATTACCAACCAGGATAACTTTGGGTAGAAGAAAAGAAGTTTGGGCAACATCAATTTTGTGAGACCATGATAAAATATATTTCATTAACCTAAGTAGGCAACAAAGGAAAAAAAAAGACTTGTTTCAGAACATAAGAGGGGTATGTTAATGGTTAACATTATTTATGAAAATTAATGAATTCTTTTGTTTTTCTTTTCTTTTTTTCTTTTTTATTTTTTCCAGACAGGGAATCGAACTCAGGACCTTACAGTTGCCAGGAAGGTGCTGTACCACAGAGCCAAATCCCCGGCCCTGAATTATTTTCTTAGATAGCATGGGCACTAAACTATGAGGATTTTATCATTATTTTTTCATTCAAATATATGATTTTTAAAAATATTAGTCATCAGTTTGTAGGACATTATATTGATTACTGCAAAGGTAGTAGAAAGAGCTATTAAACTGTTTATATTTGACTATATTATGCATTTCTTGGAAGACTAGACTTCCAATTCTGTCACAATAATTACAGTAAGTTTCTTTTTGGTAAATAATTTTTCCATCTCCACTTATTGCCTTTGGTTGTTGTAAACTTTTAAAAACATTAGGGCTATGTTGTTATACAATAAGTGATTATGAATAACACTTGCAGCCAAAGGCATTTCTAAATGTAGAGATTTTTTTCATCTGTAAGTTTTTCTTACAGTACATTTGTTTTACATTTCAAGTTGAAGTAGCTGAAAATTATCAAAGCATAAAACCACATTTAAAAAAGTACATATTTGGACAATTTTTGGCTATCAATTGTCAAAAATAATCCTCTTTTAGAAATTAATATCTATTGGAAGATTTAAGATTCATATACTTTCAGATTATATATGAATTTATACAAAAATTAAGAAAAAGCTTTTCTTAATATGTGTATCACTTTCAAGAACTTCAAAAGAGTTACTAATATTTTCCATAGAATACTCATCTTCATTACCTTGATTGATGTTTACATTTAAAGAAATTGGAACGAGTAAGTTGCTAGAAATATGAAACATCAGTAAATAAAACTGACTAAATATATGCCTTATGGAATACACTTAGCATTGAAATCATTCAATAGAAGTGTCATCTTAAATATCCTTAGAATAATAATTTAAAACTTATGTAGTAATCAATTTAATATGGTTGTTTCTGATTTCACTATGTGATTTAGTTTATCATACAACATTATTACAGATTATCATTGCCAGTTAAAATAATTAAATCATTAAAACATTTATTTACTGTGTACACACATATGCACATGAATATGTTTCTCTGTCTTAAATGCCACTTGGTATTTATATTATGAATAAAATTCTGTCATTAAAATCATATACATGCCTTAAAGAACTGGTGATCACACTTATTTTAGCTGTGCAGCTAAGAATTCACATCACACTTAAAGGAGTAATAATGTAAGCACATATAAAATTCAGTTTAGAAACTCATCAAACTCCATGTAAGAAACACAGTCTATAAAATTAAGGTGGTTGTGAAATTTTCTTAAGAAGTAAACTTTTGGTATTAAAATTCTGATATTAGAATTGCTTATCACTTGATAATTTAGAACACTGAACAAAAATTACATTCCTGGAACAAGTATATTTGTGTTAAGCTAAAAATAAATTTAAATTATGGCAAAACTTGTCACCTTGACTGTGAGAATATTAAATAATTTAAAGACTCATTAGTGAGTACAAATTGGCATTCAACATTTACAAATTATGTAAGATTCTGATATGTCAACTGACATAAACTTCAATAAATTTAGAAGGAAAATAAACATTTCTTCAGAGAATCTAGTCAATGAATAAATAACAAAATGCAAACGACAGATACCAAATGGACCCATTAACAACTGGATAAGACAGAGTAATGTATCCTGAATCTTGTAATACTAATTTATCTTCATTCATATACTGGCTTCATCACCTTTTACTTTATTAAAGCAGCATAACTAGCAGGAAATATTAACATGAGCATACCAAGTTTTATGACTTATAGTTTTATCAACATAAAGAAATTGTTTTTGTTCTAGAATAATAGTTTTAAAAATCACAGCAAGAATGATGACTGTGGTAATTTGGCCAGTTGGTTGCTTTTAAATTATTCAACTATAATGTGCCATTCCTTTATTAGTCTAACTTAGATTATGAATGAAGGGACTCATTTACTTATGTATCAAGGAAGTTTTCCCAGATTCAGGAGCTCTTGGGGACCATTTGTTTAACTAACAGGCCATTTTAAAGAAGAGAGAAAACTTACTTAGCTTCAAGCCAAGAGAAGAAATATCTATGGTGACTGTTTCTTAAGGTTTTCAGAACCTTAAGACAAAATTGCATTAATATTAACTGTTGCATACCAAATATTTATCTTGGTTCATTATAATTTGATCTTCAGAAGTACGTATCACCATAAAGTAACACATAAATAGTTCTCTGACATTCTAAAATCTAAGCCATGTGCACTCTGTGATCTACTTTATTCAGCCAATATTCAAATAAAATCTACATTTTTCTTGTCTGCCCAAGTTACCTAAAAAGATAAGACCTCCTCTGACAATATCCAAAGCAATAAGTATAGTTGCCTACCAAAAGCTCCCTGGCCCACCAGAGGAGAGTATTTAGCTCTGAAGTCATTTAACATCCCTGCTGAGTATTCCCATGTTTTGTGTGGAGGGTGCAACACTGGTCCCATGGTGTCACAATTTACATCTCACACAAAACTGCTTGTACGAGAGTTCAAGATGTCAGTCACCATCAATATTTAATAGAAAAGGAATGAAAATTCTTTCTTCTAGCAAATTACTAGAAGAACACTATTTCTGGTCTTAGTGGGTTAAGAAAGTGAATGTGAAAAATGTAGCCAGTATCAAGGAGTGAAAGCTATAGAACAGCAGAACTGCCAGTCTAGGTCCTTCCTTGACAAAACCAGAACACGCATTGAAATAAAAGGAAATTATTCTACTTAGTAAAGAAAATGTAAACATTGTTGTTGGTTAGGTTGGAGGTCATAGCAAGGAGCTCCAGAGTGAAATCGCCACAATTTTGGCATTTACTTGGGTAGAGAGGGGTTTAACAATGGGCAACCACTGTCACTCACTAAAATAAGGAACAGCAAGTATCTGAATACACTCGATTCCCAACTGACAGAGTAAATCTGTAGGAAATAAATAAAACAAACAAAGAAAAAAAACTAGTGCCACAAACTGTTTACAGTATATGAAAAAATTATTTCTTTATGATAGAACACAAAATGAGCACTGAAATGTAAATTTATAAAGAAAGGACAGCACAAAAAGAGGGACCTAGATCACTAAATACGCAATTAACCCAGGAAAAATCTGGTAAGCAATACATTTAGAGGATAGAAGACACTAGCTCACAAAGCCCAAGCATTAAATTTAAATTTAACATGCAAAGTAGATACTAGTTACTCTGAAATGCAAAATAACTGTTCAACATAGAAAAAAGGTGATTGGTGTTGGAGAGAACATGAGAATAAGTATTAAAATTTGCTCATTTGTCCAAATGAAAAATTAAGTGAAATTGTCAAGGAAACAATAAAAGTGATTTACAGATAGTTTGTTTTAAAAATGTGGAGAAGTGATATTGTGTAATACTTGGTATCAGATATTTCTCAACAAGCAATTAGATAATATCTACAGAAAATGAACAATAAAAAAAACTGGATGTTAAGTTACTATAAATGGTACTGAAATAACATGAAAAACTGAATCTGATATTTATTAGGAGAAGAAACAGATGATGGAACATATTTCTTTGTATAGTTTTTTATACTGCACGTTTTGGTCATGCGTTGTAAAACAAAATTTAAAACTTGTGACTCATTTCAACTTTAGTTGTTTTTTTAACATTAAATAAAAATGGCAGCCAGATAATACAACTGCTCCATTACCTGTCCAGATGTTCTTAAACTTGTCTGAACCCCAGATGATCTGTATTCATGTTTATCCAAGAACCTTTGTTACACATCCATGGACAAAGAGAGGTGAGATTTCATGAGCCTCTTACTCTCTTAACATGACTTGAACATTGATATTGCTAATTGAACTGTCACTTTTTCCAATTATTTGCTTCCACTTCCTATTCATTTATTTTATACTAACATATTTCCAATTATAACTTTTATAATTTATTTAATTCTCTAGAACATAACTTTAGACACCACTAGGACACCCATCAAGTCTTACATTTATTTATTTCTCTAACATAAATTGTATTTTCTTGCTAATATAAAACAATTGCTATCTATAAAATAGAATGGAGAAACAAATGCAACCAGAGGAAAAATTTATAGATACTTTACATTTTCTAGCATTTTGTTTTTATTGAAACAGTGAGGTATAATTTCATACAGGCGGACTAGGAAGCTTTCCACATTCTTGCAATTCATTCTTTGTAAGAGATCATTACAATGAAAGAAGAAACTAAAAGATAGAATGAGAAAATGAGAGGGAGACAGCAGGAAGGCAAGAGAATAAGAGAAATGATGCCATGTGAGGAGAGTAGAAAAGGAGAAAGAGCAGGCATGAATATGGCCAAGAGATTAGGAAAAACTGGTTACTTGCAATTATATCAATACCCACCCACCACTGATCCCTCCCTCTACAAAGCATTGTTGTGACATTTTAAGTTGCTCAGAGGAGTTTTATCAGTCCCAGGCTTGATTCTGCTTTATTTCTACAATCTTTTAATTAACAAAATGATAACCTTTGTTTAAAGGCAGTTTTCAGAATCGCAGGGGAGCAACATCACGCAGTATCCTCTGGGATGCTATCACAACGAGGCCAACTTCAACCTACTTTCTGGAGATAGGCTGGTTTGATGCATCACCAGGAAATCAAAGATCACAGAGAAATAAACAGCAGTGGGCTGGGGAGTCATGAGAGAGAGCAAGTTTGTAGCCTTTTTTTTTTTCTTTCATCTCCTCCTCTCCAATTTCTGACAACAAAAACGTATCTATATGGCCATTTACACTGCCTGTGGAGCTCTAATGACTGTTCTGCTAAGGCATCCTAGTGAGCCGGAGGGAGAAAATAATGACTATCAGGCAGGAGATGTCATCCAGAGGTCAAAGAGCAAAGCTTTGCAAGGCTTTCGCAGAGGAATGAAGTGCCATCCTGTGTAGCTGCACAGGTGAATTCAGCTTGGCACCAAAGTAATTTGTCTCTAAGCAACTTCAGCTGAAGTAAAGAAACACACCTTACCAAGCTCATGACTGAGAGGGGTTCAAAGGTCAGTGATCAAATTGCAGTTACAAACTTCCCAAGAATTTAGAAGTCTTGAAGCCAGAAATCTAGACCATGAATGACAGGTCCATTCTATTCATTTTGCTTTTAACGACAGCACAAATAACCATGAAATATTTTGATGTATTATTTTTCAATTTTATGTATTCACAATATTAATATGGCAATACTCACAACACATTAAATTCTGAAAGGCAAAACTAAAGGTCCACCAGCATATTACTTGGGCTGGGTGTCTGTATAGAGTATTTGCCTAGCAGGCATGAAGCCCTGAGTTCATTCTCCCACAACACACACACACACACACACACACACACACACACACAGAGAGAGCAAAAAACAAAAACAGAGCACAGATATTTCTATTTAAATCATAAAAACAATTTTCTTATTTTTCTAATATTTTCTAGGTGCTGTTTCCTTTTTTTTTTTCAGCCTATTACAAATAGAACAAAAATGAAGAGTAAGGGAAAATGGAATTGGCTGCACCTATACCTGAGGATGACTAATGCGCTTCAATAACAGCTTTTCTAAATTAGTGACTGAAATACAAAAATTATGACTTTGTAAGTAGATTTTTCAGCCACAACGTATGTATACATATTATTTGGATAGCAAAAAAGCAAAAACAAAAACAAAACAAAAAACACTACATGGCTTTTTTAAAATTTGAAATAAAATTAATCTGAAATAAAATTGTTTGTGAATCTATTTAATAATAACAAACAGGGAAAAAACGTGTGAAGTATGCCAGAAAATATTTAAGTATGAAGATTACCCTAAGCAGCACATGAAAACTCGTGCTCCAGAAAGGGCTGTGTCAATGTCCAAGAGACGCTGCAGTGGAACACGCAGGACTGTATTCAGCTTCCAGGGCCAAATTTACTCTTTCCATGAGGAAGGGCACCCAGATGTATGTGAACACCCTGCCTGCAGCAAAATGTCTGCCCTGGAACGAAGTCTCACCAAGCATGCCATTGTGCACGATTCAGACCAGAACAAAATGAAGCTCTAAGTAAAACTATCCTGTGCAAAACGGAGTTTGAGCTCTTACTCCAGTGAATCTATCCCTCCCAAAAAGAGACAAAATCAAGACTCAGCTTTCCCTACAAATGGAGAATTGCAGAGCTATGTGAAAGACAGGGTCTCTCACTAGTCTCAGTACTCACGCCCTGCCAGGCATCCTCTGGCCTCGGGGTAGGACTGCAGACCAGTGAGCTTATTGTAGCTCTGGAGCTTATTTTTCTTTATTAAAAGCAAGGGTGCACCACATCTGAAAAACAATTCTATATATTATTAAGTGCATGGTGTGTTACAGTGTGCTAATGTTTTACATGAATTAAAAATTAATTCTGCCGCTGATTCTCTGTAGTAGGTATAGCCCTCAAACCCACTTACATTTGCGAAAAGTTGCAATTATAAAATTAAGATTAAAATACTTGCTAAGACTCCTCAGCTGTATGTTTTGTCAAGTTAGACAAAATATAGTAAAATGTAGAAAATGGTGTATTTTCATTACAATACATTTAGTCAATACTCATCTTTTTATTGACTGCTTATGAAAACTTTTAGTAATATAAAACTTTTGCAATAATTCAGGCAAGCAAATTGGACAGTTTTGGCAGTTTTTGATCTTTTGTTTTATTCCTTACACATGGTAATCTTAAAGAATCTACATGCATGCTTGTCCACGCACTTGTGAAATGCTTTACCAATTAAATCTCATTTGTGCAATTGAAACCTCAACATTCATTTTTTTATCCAAATGTTGCAAAATGATACTGTGTTTTTTATAAACCAGCTGCTGTTCCTCATGAATATTACTCGTGGATGGTACTATATAATGATATCTCATGCTCTTCTGGATTGAATAATCTCCTTTTCTTTTGACTTTTGTGGACTAAATTGTGCCCCTGCACCCCTGATATGACTATATTTGGAAACAGTGCCTTTAAGGAGTTGGTTAAAATTCATTGAGGTCATGTAGCTGGAGTATTCATATAGTAGGACTTGTGTCATTATAGGAAGAAAGAGATATGGAGAGTGCATGTGCAGGGAAAGGGTCCTGTGAGAGAAAGTGGCTGCCCACCAGTTAAGGAAGGGGCCCTTCCCTGAACCATATCCTGCCATCCTTTTGACTTGTTAACCTCCAGTACCGAAACAACAGATCTTGATGCTTACGTTACTCAGTCTGTGGTATTGTATTAGGCTTACCAGACTAATACAAGCAACTTAGGGTTTTTCCCCCTGATAAATGTTACATTTTTAAGATCTTATATTTTCCACTTCCTATCCAAAATTTATCTGAAATAGTGGGGGTGGAGAATGGGTGTTTATGTGATTCACTCCTGTAGAGAAACAGTGGTGTCTCATCGCCTGATATCCATCCTATTTTGTTTTGGATAGACGCCTTTGCCCTGGTGACATGGCTGACTGTCTTAATTCAAGGATTCAATGAAGTGCCCAACTTTCTACAGTTTCCAGTGATGGGATGACTTTTTCAGTTTTGATTGCATCTCCAGGTCTCCTGACCATAGCAAGTGGTGACTTCTAGGTCTTTGTCTTAGATGAGTCAGACCTATTTTTCCAATGGACTCTATTAAGGTTCATGTTCCTGTGGTGCTTCCTTCTTGCTTCTGGGCCATATTCCTTGTTTGGTCGATTCCTAAGGAAAAAAAGGTGACAAATTCTGGTTTTCTCATGTTCCTTCTTGCAAATATACCTATTTTAGTGGTTTTGTATGTTTGAGTTTCTACTTATTGGTGGGCTAGAATGAAATACATATATATGTCTTCCCTACATTTCTGTTTCCCTTATGTTTTTGTTTTTAACATTCCAGGCAGAGGAAAGAAGCTCTCTTGATTCCTTCTACTTACCAGAAACAAGTCTGTATGATTTTATGCACCCATTTTTACCTTGTGATTATAATAAAATTTTATGATTCAATTTTTCAGGCCTTGGCCTAATGAGAGCTAAAATACTTTATTTTTAGAAGTATCTTTCTATCTTTAAAAAATCCAGGTTGTAAGATCATTTCTTTATTGCTGTCACAGGAAAGAATAATGTGGACATGAAAGACAATATTTGAATATCAATCTTGATTTCTTTTTGCACTCTTGCTATAGTGATACTAAAATGCTCTTAAGCAAATGAATTAGTCTAGGACGAGTGAGAGAGAGGGTGAGGAATAATATACTAAGGCGTAGAAAAGTTAGAAGCACATTTTGAAAATATCTGAAGTACTCTACCCTTGAAACAAAATTTTATTTTGAAGTACTGAAGTTATAGCAGTAAGTGAAACAGGCATATTCAAGATTTTTATGAAGATTTCAACCTACTGAAAAGACAGAGAAGGATTTTTTTAAACATTCACCCTAAAATATTTAATAGACATTGTTCTAAGTGCCACAAAGAAGGGGTGAAGAGTGGCCTCGAGGAATCACAGTGTGGCTGCAGAATGCAATTGAACTTCATTAATTTGGCAAGGATAAATCATCCAGATACAGATTTGAAAATTTTTATCTAGTTTCTACTGAGTAGTGTAATGGGAAGACAACTTCAGAGGCTATGCTGAATAGTGTTTGCTGTTTGTTTTGTTGTTGTTTTGAATTGCAAATAGTTTCTCTGCAATTTTGGGAAGACAAAGCCTAGTCAGGAGATTCTTGCCTGTCCAATAACAGGATGTTATGGATATGGAGTGGTATAAGTGTTTTGAAGTTAGAGAGAAACAGGGTTTGAAAAATGATTAAAAGGTGAAGCAATAGAACTTTGTAATTGACAGATGATGGATAAGAGCATCACTTGATAAGAAAAAGCTTTAAGTTTTCAAAAGGAAAAACTAATGGTACACTGGTATTACTGATTAATAAAGCATAGATTGGGAAGGGAGCAGGAAAAGAAAATGGAAGATCCTATAAGCAGCAGAAATAGACATCATATTGTATTTTCTTTCAGTTTTTTAAATGAAATATTAGAAACCTTAACAGAGAGTAAATAAGGGAAATTAGAATACAGTATGAAAATAGGGATGTTGTGGGTAGAGACATTCCAAATCAGCAAATGCATGCCAAGGCATGGTCACGGTTGAAGTCAGATAAAAGAGGGGCATAGAAAACATCATTAATTATAATCATAAGCTCCGCATGGATGTACTCTAAGCCAAAAGGTTTCCTTGAATAATTTTAGTCAATGAAGTGGTAAGGTTATAATACATAAGACAAATATTTCTGATTGTACTATTTGCTCTGGTTTCAATATTTACCCATCCAAAATTAATTTTGAAATTTAATTGTCATTTTAATATTATTAAGAAATGGTCTCTAACACAATGATTGGACAATGATTCACTACTCACTTGGATGCATATTAGTAGTAACATTGTAAACAAGCATGTTTGGCACTTTCTTGGTCTTCTTGCCTTCCTCATTCTGCAAGATGTTGCAGCAGGAAGCCTCTTAGCAGAAGATGATGTACTAATATTGGATTTCCCAGTCTCAGCAACTGCAAGCTAATGTGTTTTTATATTATTGTAAATTACCTACTCACTGGTATTCTGTTACAGCAACACAACACAGGCTAAATCAATATGAATAAATATAATGTAAGTAGAGATTTGAATATGAAGTTAAAGAAATTAGGTACAGGGAAAGTTGAAACAGTATAAAAGTTTCCAGAGGAATCTAATCTAGGTGGTGTTTATAGAAAAATTGAGAAGAAAAAGAATGCAGAAACGTTTAAGAACTGACGTATGCTGAATTTTATAACTGGTTTGGAATTTGAAATAAGGAAACATTCTAGTAACATATTTATCTGACTGAAATGCCTGATTAGATGTCATGATTATTAACTGGCAGTAAAAATACAAAAAGATCCACAGGTTTTAGAAAAGAAGTTATGTTGAAAAGTTGTTTTGGGGAACTTCCAAGTTGGTATATGTAGTAACTTATTACAAAGGATAAGGGCCAAGTATTTTTGGAAAGTAAACAGTTTGCACTGGGAATTTGTCAGTTTTTCATTACTGGGACAAAATGCCTTAAAGGAGGAAAGGTTTGTTTTGACTCATAATTTCAGGGGTTTCAGTCCCAAATCAGCATGCTCAAAGGCAGAAAACTCATGACCAGAAGCTGCTTAACACATGATCCAGAAAGGAGAGAACAGCCAAGGGCCTGGGAGGACTAGGTCAGGGACTTTCTTAGTTACTTTTCACTTGTTGCTGAGACGAAATACCTGACACCCAAATTAGGGAAGGAAAGGTTTATTTCTTACACTTCTCAGAGGTTTCAGTCCATGTTTAGTTGGCACCAAGGCAGAGTGGTGTGGCAGGGCAGCCATTCATGGTGGCCACAAACATCAAGGCAAACCGGAGGGTGGAAGAGCAAGAGAGAGACACACCTTCCTCTCGCCCTCACTCTATATGTCTGCTTCAGCCCAGGGCAGGTGCAACACTCACATCGCCAATCCCAGAGCTAGACAGTAAACCAATCACAAATGCCAGATTCAACCCCATTCAAATTACATGAGGCCTTGGTGGGGACGCAGGATCAAACCAATACAGGGACAGGATAGAGTCTTCTAGATCATGAACCCAAGAACCAGGCAGACACATGCAGAAGTGTGTTTTAATGATCTCTTAAGGATATCTAAATCTACTCAAGTTGACAATCAACATTAATCATCACATTCCATCTGTTGTCAACGCGTCAGCCAAACATATCTCCTTAAGCCATACTTATTGTCTGATAAAAAGAAAATTGTGGAGTCATAATTCCATCTACAGTGATGCAACTATTCCATGTACATATGAAAACTTACTAATTCTTTCCTCAAAGTTTTAATAGTTTCAGTAATGCTCAAAAGTTAAAGTATCTGAAATGCCACACAAACACATTGAAATTAATCCTTATAAAATTCATAAAACAAGCTATCTGCTCCTAACATACAATGGTGCAGTGAAAGAATTCCTATTCCAAAACAGGAGTAGAAAATATTTGAATCAAGGCAACACTGAAACATAGAAGGCAAATATAAAGGCTTGTAGCTCAGGTCCTACCTCTGGAGATCTGGAGTACAAGGTAGAGAATGTTAGCTGCAAAGAGCAAGATCAGCCCTGCCCCTAAGGGTTGCAGCCTCTGTCTTGAGCTGCATTCACTCACTGCCTACACCTTTAGGCAGATATTCCATGTTCCCTGTATTTCTAATTTTCTTGAGTCTTCACTGGAATTTAGAATCCATTCTCATAGCATCATGCACCTGCCCTTTAAGGGCAAAACTTTTACTGCTATGACAAATTGCCTGACTTCCTATTAGTACCCTTTGACATACTTTGATGGAAGCCTCTGTGATCTGACAATTCTTGCATTCTCCATATCAGCATTACATAGATGCCAATCCAGCATTACATAGATGCCACTAATGTCTACTGCTAGCAAAATTAGTAATCAGGGCCCGTCATTCTATGAGTACAGTGGCCTCAGAGTGCCTGGTGGCTCGATGGTTGGAAAATACTTTCCTAGGTGGTCCTGCAGTATCTTGAAAGGAATTTATACTTTTACACCCTTGGGCTTGCAATGAGTGAGGTCTGGTCAATTTCTGGCTACCATAAAAGCAACTTTGCTATTTTCCCAGTGTAAAGTATTTTCTTTCTTTTAATGGTGGTCATCTCCTCAGCAACCATACCTTCTTTAGCAAATTTACATATGCTTGATTTCTGGACAAAATGAAGATTTTTCAAAAGTTTCAGCTTCGCTTTTTGATCCAATTTCTCATTGTAAATCTAGCTAAAAGCAACCATCATTGTCCATGCCATGAAACTTCCTCCATCAAATCCATTATTCTGTTACCATGTTTTAACAGACTCTATGATATATAAATATATGTGTATCAAACTATATATATGCATAAAATAGCTTATATATTCTAAATATAACTATATATATTTTATATATAACTGGTAGTAGTAGTTTTACCATAGGTTGAATTCAGCAAATAAACTCCAAGCTGTGGTGTATGATGAGCAAAGAATTGAAAGTACAATTCCTATGGCAAATGAAAAGCAGTGTTTATTGACGATTGCAGGACGATGTGCTCAAGACTTACAAAAAATATACATGAACAGAAAAGTGATGCAAGGATGACAGAAAAGTAAAAATCCCACAGTGCACAGATAAATCAAGGTTTCAGAGTTTTCAGAATATGTACTCTAGTCCCTAGTACCTCTCACTGGGTCTCTATAGTGAAAATGACAGGGAAGAGTGACAGGCTAACCAGTCACCTCAGAAGCTTTAACATGCATGCCTGTCCCAGAATTCATTCTGATTTTAATTATTTGTTTACGAGTATAGTGCATATTTATGAACCTTTAATAATGTTCAAGTAGGGAAAAGGCAACTGAAAGTCAAGCTAGGAGATTCAATGTGCATATGCTCTCATTTGTAGCTTCAAGTATTTCCTGGGTCTTTATTATTTAATTTTGTACCTCTTTTAGAAGGATTAAAGGAGGAATGTTCTAGGGTGTTACCCAAACTCAAGTAGGTGTGTCATCAGGTAGCTCCTTCTAGAAAAAGCTCACCAAATAAACATTACCCAGTTACCAGATGCTCACTTCTCCTTCTGTAGTTAGTTTATAGGTTTTTCTCATTTGGATGAGAATTCAATGAAATAAGTAGAAAATAACAAGGGCAGCAAAGTTTATTTAAAAAGCTAAAAGTGAAGGGCAAGGGAGGAACTGGCTCTGCAGAGCAAACCTGGGTCAAACAAAAGAAGAGAAAATTACATCTTGGAAGAAAAAGGTAGGATTTCCATGATGAAAGCCAGGATAATGAGTTCATCATGGCATCTGTGTTCTATATGCCATCCACTTCTCCCTGAAACCCTTAAGAACTCTGAGAGGCAGTGCTATGTAGATCTTGGGATCCCATCGCGACTCTCTTCCAAGCCAGTCTAAGCTATTTCTTATCACTATTTCAGGTAGAGGGGAGTAATTTCCTCAGTCCCAACAGTTCTACCTTCACTAGTAGTATTATGTATTGCATAGTACTATATATTTTATTGTGCATATATATATTTATTTATGCAGACATGTGTATACACTACATATATGTATATGTGTATACATGTATATATGCATGTATAAATGCACAATAAAATACCACTTTTTTATATATAATATATCCTAGTCATGTAGCATATATATACAATTTGATGCATATATGTAATGAAAGTACAGTCATTTATTTCATAATTTGTCAGATATTCTACTGAAATGCAGTTGGAAAAGTGTGTTTGTATTTTCTTAGCTTGCAGAATATAAAATATATGCCATACTGTTACAGGCAGCTGAGTTAGGTAGAAATATTATTGGCAGTCAGATGGGGCTAGACCCTAGAGGGAGCCCATACAGAGGACCAGATGTCTTGTAACCTTGAAGGAGACAGGCACCTCTCAATATGGGCTAGATCTCAAGACAAAAGGCAAAACAAATGCAACCACAACCTAAATATAAACACCAGGGATTGATATTCTAAATAGGTATGGCTCTCCTTGAGGAAGCCAGGAGTCACCATCCCAACCTCCTACAGAAAGAGTCGCTGCTCTTTAAGCATGCCCCCTTGCTACGTGACTCACTTCCCCATTTGTTCCTGATTTAATCAATTTTACCTGGGCAATTAATCTTATTTGTTAACCATAGTTCTGCCCACCTCATGCCCATCTGCCTTGTGAGTTCCCATTTTTCTCCACCTTAGACCTGCCTCACCTCATGGTTTTGCTCTATAAAATCCCCAGAAAAATGGGGTCCTTAGCAACACACTTGGGACATTTTCTGTCTCTCTCTCAGAGAGAAGCTTTCTTTCTTTCAATAAATATATTCTGCTTTTAACCTCTATTGTTCCTAAAATTCATTCTTCAATTTTAGAGAACTCGAACTTGTACCAGACATCTAGTAGGTTGGAAGTTTCATTTCCCTATATCAATATGATCTATATAGTATATATTATATAATCTGTTACATATATATATATATATATATATATATATGCTACATTTCATAATTCCGAATAGTCTGCCTACTTACAGTTGGAAAACTATGATTATATTTTGTTAGTTTGCAAATTACAAAGCATATTTTACCTAAGATGTAAGAATGCTAATATCAAGAACACCATCAAAAAACAAAAACAAAAACAAAAACAAAAACAAAAAAACACCACCTATTTCAATGCCAGGGATATTTTTCATCTTATGCTTCATTTTCAAATCTTTTCCTATTCTTGCATGTCTAATGTAACTAAAAATTTGTTTCTGTTGTTTTTCAGTTTTTCCTAATTTACTGTGTTGAAATAATTAAAGCAAGATCCTAAATAAGGAAAAAGTAACATCAGATAATGAGAAGCTGAATTATTATATGGCCTCTTGAAAGAAAGAGGTCATGGAAGGAAAATATTGAGGAGTGATTTTATTTACAAATTTATAGTGAAATACAAATCTTTCAAAATACTGCCTATGTTGACAAGTTTTAAATGCTAGTAAAATAAATTTAAAAAGAATTGTTAAAGGAATGGGCTACCTAAAAGGATACATGGAAAATCACTTGACAGCCTGAGACCAAGGGTTACTCCAGAGTGATAAAGAAACATTGGAATCAGAGGTTGCCCTGAGGGTATGTGCCTTACCAAGGGATAGGATGCTTGTCTCAGTGGTCTTGTGGGGACAGGAGATAAAGCGTCAGGACTTTGCATCAAGCTAAGGTCCCTGACTGCTATAACTTCATGGTAAAAAATCAGTCCTACACAAGGAATTGGTAAATACACTTGCCTGGTTTGGATAGAGATGTGGATAGTAAGAAGAGAAACACCCTGCTCTTTCAGAACTTGTATTCAAATGAGTGATTTTGCCCAACAGGTAATTCATTTTGAGTAGCAAGCAATTTCAAGAGTTATCATTCCAATCAAAGGATAGCTTAATAAAGCTGACATTGGTTAGACAATTAATGGTGACATGTTGGTAGCATAACAGTTGTGATTATATTTAGGCAGATTGCTCATTGCCACTTTGACCTAGAATTTTGGTATTTTGTATCTACCAGTGTGATGCAATGAGTTAATTACATCTCTGTGGCATACTTTCTCTAAACCCAAGATTTAGACTAATTTTGAGAAAAAAACTTCAGACATACATACACTGGAAAACATTTTGTAAAATATCTGGCCAGTACTCAATATCAAAGTTACATTAAAAAAAAAATTCTGACATGTGACAAGAGACATTAGTAAGGCATAATGACAAAATGAAATACAGTATTCTGTATACAGGATCCAGAACTGGATTCTGGAGTAGAAAAAGCATGCTAGTGAGGAAACTAGTGAAAATCCATAAAGCATGGTAATACAGCTAATAACATGATAATGAAGATAGTTACTAATAATTATGGATTTTTAGTCGTGACAAATTTACCAGCATTTTGATTTTAAAAACACAGAAAAGTCTTTAGGGGCATATTTGTAAATCTAAAAGTTTTCATAACTGAGACTTTTACTAAAAATAGAACATTTTGAATATAATCAAGTTTCTGTTTGTCAAATTATGCAGTTCAGGAAGTGAAATCTTACCACTTAAGAAAGACAGTTGGAAGCTTTTCTCCCTCAAGTCATTAATAGTCATCAAAATACAAGCAATTATTAACCACTTACAGAAATTAGTCACAATACAAAAATGAATAAAAAATGTTGACAAGCATTTTAGCAAGAAAATCTCTCTATAAATTATGAGCATGGGTGTAAAAATGTTCAATCTCACTGATAACAGGAAAATCAAATCTAAAATTATTCACAATTTGGCTCCTAGTAAATTGTAAAGGTAAATAGTAACAAGGGTTTGGTGGGGGTTTAGGATCTCAGAAGAACACATTATTTCCTTCTGTTAATGGAAGAGTCCCTGACAGAAATAAATTGGCAAAGAATTTTACATCTTCTATAGCGTAAAATATATGCATGATGTCTACTACATGAATTCCTTTTCTAGGTGTATAATTAGAATTTTATTATGAGTTATTAGATTTTTCATACCTGAAGTGTTCATAAATGCAAAAAATTATAAATAACTGAATTTTTAATCAATTTTAGAACAAATAAATCAGACTATTTATTGCCGCTAAGTATTGTGCAGCAGTTAAAATACTTGGATTATAGTCACATACAGGAACCTAGGTGAATACTAAAATAATATAAACAAAAAACAAGTTTTATAATGATGCACATATTATAATACCATTTTTATAAGGTACAAAAACAAGCAAATAAGTCTATTTACAAAATTGAGTGGAAAGCAAGATACTATTAAGTGGAACGTTAAGAAATATGCATAGCTCCAGGGGATAGAGACAGAATATTCAGTTTAAAAAGTTTCCCAGTCAGCATTAACATTTTGTAACATATGTTAGATGCCAATGTATACCTATTTATTTTTATTTTATTTTCTGTATGTCTCTTAATTATTCATGATGCACATAGGTAAAGGATTATAATGAATAATAAGTGCCGCAAAAATAAAATATATATGTTTTATACTTTAACAAAATCTAAAAAAGATAAACATTTCAAGAAAAATTTAAAAAAATAGGAACAATGCTTCTAATTAAAGATCAAAGACAAGACTGATTTAAAAAGTTTTGAAAAAGTTGATTTTAATGTATAATAAAGTTTGCTGGAGATGGGAAGGGGAAGAGGGAGGGGAATTAGTGGAAGTTTGTGAAGGAATTGATCACCACCGTCCTAGGCTGACCAGAGGCCCCTCTGGCACTTCCCCCAGCCTGGTACAGCTGCACTCTGACTCTTCATCATTTTCAGCTCTGCTGTTGATAGCAACCACTACACGCTGTGCTTTCCCAAGCCTCATTCTTGGACTACTACGACCCCTTGTGCTCTTTCAAGCCTTTTGGCAGGTAGCTACAACTGCCTTTTACTGAACTCCTATCCCCCCATCACCAATGACCTTACAAAAGGCCCCACAGCTCATAAGAAGGGTTCTTATCTGCAAAATAACAACTTTTGTTAAGTCCCTACCATCTAGTTTTGAAAGCCTGTATTGTTATCATTTTGGGCTTTTTGGTATTTATTGTTTATTTGTCTCCTTTGTTTCTTGTTTTTCTTGTATTTTTTGCTTTGCTTTCTTTTGTTTTTCCCTCTTTCAAATAAAATTTTAAAAAAATAAAATGAAAAGAAGAAGGAATCTCATCTGGTTGAAGTACCAGAGCAGGCCCTCCCAGGTTCATTCTGAAATAAACCTGTGGTGCTGAGCTGGTACCTTCGTTTTCTTTCTCTCCTTTTTTTCTAACAGTTTGGATAACAAAATCTCCAAAACAGACGTAAATAATAAATTGGTTCTAAGGAAAAGTGAGGCCCTGCACTTTCTGGTAACCTGTTATAGATTTGATGAGTAACTAGGAGAAAGCAACTCAAGGCTCCAAAAACTGCTGTACAGTTGGTATCAGCCTCACCTGATATTCAGGTCCTTTGTATCCTGAATAAAAACCTGAGCAGAAGACACAGGAATAATAAGAAAGAAAGAGATTTATTAAAGAAAGTACACTTTGCAAACAGGGAACAGACCAGTGAGAAAACTCAATCCTTCCCTTTTATGTTTGAAGTTAAAGTACACTTGGGAAATTACCTAGAAGGCAGAGCCCGGATATGGCCCCACCAATAATGAGAGTGCACCTTCAGGAACAGGACGGGAAGAGCCAGAAATGGTGGCTGCAGGGAGTTCTAGGGCTGGCTTTCCTTTTGCTCTCATAGAATTAGAGGAGTAGTCATGGTGGCAACTAACTAGACTCTATCTACTTAATCAAGAGTCACCACTCTCATGTCCAGAGGGGAAATTTTTGAACTTTCACTACACTAATTGGAAAACCATAGCTGCCAAACCCAAGGGGGCAGGGATGCGGAGGGATCAAAATAGCAATGCTTGTAATATTATAATGACCTTGGGTTTACCCTGGGTAACTCTAAAGCAGTCAGGGTGCATGCTTCTTGAACTCATGTCACAGGTCAAGGAGGTTTGATGAAGGGCAGGAGTATGTTTCTTTCTTTTTTTTTTTTTCTTTTGGTACTGGAGCTGGTAATCACAATCTTGCACCTGCCAGGTAGATGCTTAGGCCACCAAGCTAAATCCCAGACCATATTTTTTTAGACAGGTTCTCACTATGCTGTTCAGGCTGGCCTTGAGCTCATTTTGTAGCCCAGGCTGGTCTCAAACTCACAACGATCCTCCTGCCTCAGTCTCCCGAGCACTAGGATTAAAGGTGTAGGAGTATGTTTCTTAGGCTTCTGGCAAGATGTTAAAGAAAGATGATGTGGTCTCCCAAAGCAAGATGCATTCTGTCTGTTGTGAGCCTAAAGTCAGAATGTCTCCATGGCTGTATGTATCTTGTCTTACCAACAAACAATAATAATGAGCAGGCAGAATTGTTAATTTCTCAAATTTGATCAATATATATTATATAAATATACCATGTCATTGAACTGTATCCCATAAATTAAATATTTGTTAATTAAAAATAATTTTAAATAAACTAAAAATATGTAGAAGATGAGCAAATACATACAACTTTTGTTCAAAATGTTTTATTTCAAAGGAGAAAGACATTTTTACCTACCTTGCATTCATTTATAAATGCGATTTTGAAAACTTTTATCTAGAGGCCAAAACACTAACAAAAATTTTTTCCAATCCTGAGATAGTCGTGAAACTTTAGGTGAGAACAAGGAAGATGATTTGTAATGAATATAAAGTGGGCTTCAGTATTTCTATAACAATCACCCTTATTTTTCATCTTATTTTATCCTATACAATTGCTTTGGAGGAAAAAAGCATACTTTAGCTCTATTTATTATCATAGTAAAAGATGTCAGAGTATTAAAATATAATAATTGCAAAATACCTGTGCACATGCATATTTAATTTGCTGAGCGTTTGCAATTATAATGTTTAGCTGTTTGTATAATAATAATTTTAATTATGTTCCAGGTTTTATGTATGCTTGCTTTATCCCTTTGTAAAACATTTTAAGAAATACATTTCTAAATAAACTTATTTCATAAAACCAATTTGAATGGACTTTTATGTTCTTGTTTTGCCATGAGTAGTTCATCACAGTAAAAGTGACTGTATTTAAAAAATCATAGTATTTCCTGGATTTGGAGAGTACCTTTTTAGACATACTATGTAATTATTGGTAGATAAACATAGTGAAGTATTTGAGTGGTGGTAATGAAGTTCAAGTTATTTTCCACATTTTGTGCCCTGAGAAGTCTTTTAAACTGTGGGAATTTCTATATGTTAGTAAAGATTAATTTTTAAGTACAGAGTCTTAGAGGAAATATTTTCTTGAGAAAATCTACTCCTTTTTAGAAATGAGAGATTCATCCCCAGGTATATTTTAGCTCAGCGTGTATGTATGTGCCAATAAATAGCTGAAATCATCAGTTACTACAGAGAAGGACCCTAGGGAAAATGTTAAACATATTCACTGAAAGATATAAATAACATTAGCAAACAAAGTACAGATGACCTATTCTCAATCAAGAAATGACTTATACATAGTTTATTGAGAAACAGATTACTGCTTTCCATGCTATTTCAACATCCGGCTCGTTTTATACTTTAGCCTTTCTAAGCACATACATCTAAATACAGTGTATACATATTTGAGCCTCTGACAAATGAGGAGTAATGAAAGATAGAAAAGAATTTTCAAAATGTAACTATTTTTATAATTTTTCTTATACACCAAATTACATTTGTTACTAATTATTTAGAAAATGTTGCCCCACAGGAAAGAAAATTAAAGTTGTCTGTGATCTCTTGCCCTCAATCAAGGTAACTACCAAAGAAAGTGATATTTAATTAGTTAGGCATCCAATTATTTCAAGCTCCTTCTCTTTTTCAAAATTTTTCTTATGTATATAAATAGATTTTGCATATATTTATATAGAAGATATGATCATGCCTTAAAGATATCATAAAGAATGTATAATTATAGAATTCAGCAGTATAGTTGGCTTATTAAGGAAAATATTTAAATATTTGTTACAGATAAATGCCGAAGTTGTTATTAATTTTCATTTTCTCTGGACTGTACTTATTGTACTGTATTTAAAGGCAATGAAATGCCATTGTATTAGGCAGCAAACACCAGAAAATTTTTAAAAATGTTAGTAGACCTCCTGAATTTGTGTTACAAAGGTCAATTTGAGTGGATTAAAGTTTTCCCTGAAATGTTGTTAGCATTTAATAAACCTCTGAGTGGATCTCAGTTCTTTACTCATTTGTATATGCAGAAAATATGAAATTTAGGTATTTAGCAGTTATGACATGTAAAATACTGTTTAGTTATTAGTCAACTTATGCAAAATGAATCGCTTATACTAGAAAATAGTATAATTTGGTCAGAACATTCACAAATATTTTTAATAACACTTCACATAAGGGAGGGAACATAGATGAAGTTTTTCAAAATGAGCATCCAAATTTTTAAGGTCAACAAACTCCAATTCACTTTGCTATCTAAAATATGTAGTTTGAGATGCCACTGAATTGTAATTAAAGATCATTTAAATTAATTTCATGCTCCTCTTTATTTACCCTCTATTCTTACAATTCCACATTTACTGTGCAGATTTTTTTCTACTTGCTAACTACTACAAATAATGCATCTATGCACCATTTGAAATTTACTTATACTAATAAATAATTAATTATATCTTTGAAATTATAACTGATGCTTTATCTGGTAACCCTAAACTCAGTCCAGATGGAGGGAGCTAAAGTAATGTCTTCTCAAACACAGTATCATTTAAGCTAAAGTAAAAATATGAATTAGCAATGTGAGAAGGATACAAAAAGGCAAAAAATATCTAGCTAGGTGAATCCATTTGGAAGAAAATATTTTATGTTCCTGCAACTAAAATATGTTCCTTATGTTGCAAAATGTATTGTGAGGCAAAAGAATAAAGTAGCAAAATGGCAGAAGACAAATCAAGACTAAAATCTCAGAAAGAACTTTGAAGAAGAAAGAGTAAATACAAAAGTAAGCCTGGCAATAGAGAAGGAAAGAGAAAGGCATTGAGGTAGAAACCTAAAGGTAGAGATTGTACATTTTAATGGTCTTATGAAAAGCATAGTTTGGACACAAGTATGTGGGAGTCATACTGTGTTAACCCTCCTAAGAAATTTAGATTGAAGGTTTTATCTCTTTAGGGAATAAGTAAAATGTAAGGTTCGAATCAGACCTGAGTCTCCCAGCATCCAACCTGCTGGCCAGCAGAGGCACTACTCTCTGCAGGGACCTCAGCTCAGTACCAAAGTTGTTGTCAGCAAGCACACGATGTCATGAAGGAGATAACACAGGACAACGGATTTTGTTTTCAGGACATCTGAGGATACCCAAAAACATACACCAGACACTCCAAGGACTTTGTCCACTGAGGTGCAAGACTTCCAGAGGATTTTTACCACAGATGTTTATTAAAATCTTCCCCCATAAGTTCCTCTGCCTTCTTTCCATCCCTGTAAAAGGAACACACTTCCCTGTTCACCACAGACACCCTTATTGCTCTGTCTGCCTGCACCAAGGCACAATAAATTCCATGCCACGTTGCCTTTACACAAGCCTGGTAGTCCTAAATGGCCCCCACCCTGTGTAAGTTACATGAAGGATAAGTGAGACTTACGCTGACATATGAACACCACAACAATTTGCTTCTGCTACTGTTTTTGATGATTTGTGTTGATGAAATTGGTGCAACCAAATCAAATGTGCATTCTACAGAAAACAGTATTTGTATTTTGCGTAGGAAACAGCTTGAGAAAACATATTGTCCTTTTGTTGACAGACTGAAAGTGAGTGCATGTAAAAATGTATTTGTGCATTTTTCAAAAGCAAGATTAAAGTAAGGTAACTGAGATATGTCAAATATTTAGTAATGTGGGTCATTGTTTGAGAAAATACAAATATATAACCAGCTTGGGATTAGATCAAAATGAGTTCATGTTTACACAATATGGTATCTGTGTGAGTGTTTTGGACAAATAAGCACGAGGGAATATCGGTAATTTTTTCCTTTAAATTCTTTTGATAATCCCATTTTTTTCATAAAATTTGCATTGAATAGCAAATGCCATTTTAAAAGAGCTTTTAACTTGAGGACTAGTACCCACCAGAAGCATTTTCCTTTAGGCACTGCCAGCATCTTAGAACTATTGATGTATCATTCTTCCCTTTATATACAAATCAGAGATAGCTGTAAGTTAGATTTTTTAGCTTATATAGAAAAACAATAAAATAGCAATAGAACCCACTCTTACCCAAATTATATGTTAATTTTTATGATACTTTTGGCATCTTTTCCTAATCAAAGAATGATAAAATCATTTCATAGAGTAGTTGCTTGCTTTTTGTATCTTCTTAAGCATACTAACACTGGAATTTCTTAAACTATAATTGTTGATTCCTTCCTCCAGTCAATATTTTAAATAATAAAACATCCTTGGACAGCAATGGGAAAATAAATCCCACACTTGTCAAGTTAGAAAAATTTGTGAGCTTCTGTTCATGGTATAACATTCGATATGGTCAAGAAATTTTAAACAACACTAGCTAAGTTAAACTAAATGATTGACATTGTAATACACTTCAATATCTATAACTCTTACACAGTTGGCACTCCTAATCTTTGGAAGTATTTAATGTAGTCAAATTATAGAAATACATACAAAAGTTTTAGAGGTAAAACATGATTGATACTAGGGAGGAAGTACTGCATTTTAAGATTGGTAATTGTTCAGATACTAAAATCTGTTACAGTTTCCAGACAAAGGAATAGATTAGAATTGGGAATCAGGCAGTTGAAGATTATGTATACATCAACTTTGTTACTAATGAGCAAATATAGAACATGACTTAAATTTGAGGCCTGGTGAACTTCAACATGATTTTCCCTGACTCTTCTCCCAAATTTCTCATGTTTTCTAAGTAACAGGAGAATTTGGACCCCCCTAAATACCTACTTCCACAGCAGTATGGGAAACTAGCGTGAGTTCCAAACATAGGTGTTTGCAAAGTATGATCTCTGATTGCAATGCACATTTAGTTCTCTCTCTCAAAAGGCAAAGACTGAGGAATGAATGCTGCATGAAGAGAGGAAGTAATTCTCATATATTTCCCTCTTGGGGAATAGACAAAGACAGTATACTCAACTTTTGAGAAATAGTTGGCTGTGCACATCTTTAATTTTAGACAAATAGAAGGCTCTATATTTCTTTAAAACATTGCAGGAAAAGGTATATTGGTTTTACACTGCTGTAGCAAAATATCTGAGGTTAGACAATGTATATGAAAAAGAAATTTAGTTAACTCTCCCTTTTGGAAGTTGAAATTCTGAGCACATTTGTTTTGGCCATAGTGAAGACCTCCCCGCAGAATGTATCAGAATGGTGCAAAAACATGTGAGAGCAAACACATGGCTAAACAACTAGCCACGAAGAGATTTAGGCATCAGAGTGGTTTTGCTAAAATAACTAATTCTGATGGATACTGACCAGTGTGCCAGGAGAACTACATTAAACCCTTCTAAAGGGCAAACTCCTGAAATGTTACTAGGTTTCACCCACTAAAATTTCCACTACCTTTTAATACTGCCACATTGGGGGTCAAGCGTCCAACATAAAAACTCTTGGGAGACACACTTAAATCTATTCAAACCACAACAGGGACTAGTTACCAAGAGTTTCACTGTCAGCACATTCTATGTATAGTTACTGCTTATCTAGTACTTTCTTCAGTCAGTAATTTAGAAGAATTAAAACTCATAGCCACAAACAATATTGCTATTATAGGAGAAATAGTTTGCATATCAAAATTATATGTTTCAATTTAATTTGCTAGCTTGAAACAAAAATAGATTAAAAAACCATTTTATTTATAAGTACTCTGGTGCTTATTAGGGATATACAGGTGCCAGATATTATGAACTCTATTTTTCTTTTTTTATCCATTGACTGTTTACTATAATTTAAACCCAGAAGATAGAATGGTATAAAATTCCCTCCAAAATATATTTAATGTATCTGGAGAATGATGTGATATCTACCTACAGTCTTTGAATCTGTTCATTTTCCAAGCAGATAGACTGCACAACAGATACTTCTGTGTTTGAACTTTAGCAACAGTAGGCTGTCCGATTCTGGGAATCTATTTAAAATTTAAAGAGCCTAAAACTGGGTTGGGTTACAAAATTCCAAGTAGTCTGGCCTAAGAAATAGGAAGCAGAATTGTTAGTCATGTTGGAAATGCTACTGTAAAATGTTTGTTCTTCTTTAAATAGTTTCTATTTTCCCAAGAATTTTGAGGGTTTCTGTCCCTCAAAGACATAAAAAGTTTTTCACAGATTTAAAGAAAAATACAATGAAGATTTCTGTGCACTTTTATACTGCATAAATTGCATTGCTCTAAGCAGCTTTCAGCCTAAAGGAATGCATTCGGTTCCATGGTGATAAATTTCTACTCCACTGCCCTCAGCTAACATTAGGGATGTTCTTTCTAAATTGGATACAGGGCTCAGCTATCTGAATTTCCAGATGTAAAAACTCCTTGAAAAAAATCATAAGAACTTAAAGGGAGGTGTCAGGGTATGACTTTTTAATTGGTTAGTCACTCTGTCTTCTCAATACTTGAGAATGCCATTTCTTACATATAGCTTATTTAACTTTTATCCCACTCATCTGCCACCAGGAACAGGCCCACTTAAAAATATTTGCTCACGTCCATCCTTAGAATGGTAAGTTTTGTTTATAATAATCATTCAAGTAACCAAACCAAAGAATGGGAAAATGATCCAAATAGAAATTTCTTCAAAAAAGAAAATATAAATAGGCAATAAGTATAAGATAAAATGTTCATCATTTTTGGCCATTAGGGAAATGTAAAGCAAAACAACTAAGCGATTCCATCTAACCTGTCAGAAAGATTTCCATTCAGAATACACACACACACACACACACACACAAACACAAACACACACACACACAAAATAAATGCTAGTGAAGGAGTAGTAACAAAAAAAGAAAACCTCAGCAATGATGGTGGAGATGTAAACTTGTACATTTACCAAGGAAATCAGTATTTCAGATCTGGAGATTCCTCAGAAAATAACCAGAGATTCTAAATAACACTGCTATATATATCCTTGGTATTGTCCTAAAAGAATTAAAGATACCACATTCTCATGGCACATTTGTTTCATTTTGACATTTAGATTTTAGGCTTGCAAGAGTCCATAAGACAATCAAAGGTAAGATACATATTTAGCCATTTTATTGCATCCCATGTCTATTGGTATTATGACAATGGTAGCGTATTTCTATGTCTCTTTTAATGTGGACAAAAGTTCATTTTCCGAAGTATATAAGCAAAAACTATCTGTCCAATGCTTCTATGCTTTCAAGTTTGAGTACAAAATCTCATAATTTTAATTTTTATGACTATTCATGATTTTGAGTATTTTTTTAATTTTCTTGTTGGATCACTATATTGCATCTCCTCAATTTGCCCTTTATTTTCAAATATTTCATAAGTGTTGAAAATCCTGTCTTGACTTTTGTGGCATTATACTTTCTTATCTCTGCCTATATTCAGCATCACTCAGGGTCTGAGGAAGAATACCTTAGAGGTAAACTTCTTTACTGCTTTCTTTTCTTCCTCCAACAAATCTTCATTGGCTGCAACCAGTGAGAAGCCAGATGGCAAAGGAACCCTGGTTAGGATATTGGTTTTATTTATAGTCTAAACAAGCAGATTTTGGAAGATGAGAAGTATCCTATTTATACTTATACTGGGAGAGCAGGCGCAAACTGTTACCCCGAATATTGGTCCTGGGACCTAGGGCAATGTGTGGAGTTAGATGGAATGCTGAGCAAAGTATCTACCTAAAGTTCTTCATTCAAACTCTCCACTTGTCTCCTCTTTCCCTATTAGTTTATTTTAATGTAAGCTTCCTTAAACAGTCCCAGAAAGCTATTCCCAGACAACTGCCAACACTCTGTATTTGTCTTCTAGGGTTACGCAGTTGTTGTAATCAGGGTTTATAAAGGAAACAATTTAATACAGAAAACAATTTATAGAATTATTTTATAATATTCCCCCAGAGTCAAATGCAAAAGAGTATGGGAGATCTGTCCACACATTAGAGACCCAAAGAATCCAGCTGAGTCCCGGATTCCATGGCAAGGTCCTACACAAGTCCAATTGAAGACTGACAGCCATGCCAATGTCCTCCACAAGTCCAGGTGGAGGCGAACAGCCGATGGTAATGTGTCATTCAAGCCTGTTTCAATGATCTGCACTGAGAAGTCCACAGGTCAGTGGTGGAAGCTAGAAAGTCTGACCAGCAGGATGAGGGATCTGTGCCAACAGACTGAGAGATCTGCACTGGAGCCAGGAAGTGACACTCAAGGCAAGGACAAAAGTTCTCCCCAAAAGAGCCACAGCCACCCACAATGACAGTGAGGACCCAATCTCCTCCAATGATGAGAACAGCTGAGTTCATATTAGGAAAGCCACTGTGGCAAATTTCTCCAGGTTAATCAACACCACACCACTTCCTCTCCAGTTCTGCTTTTATGCTGTTGGCAACGATCGCCACATGGGCCATCCGTGCCCAGCACCATGCTGATTCAGTTCAGCTGGGTGTCGCAAATTGACCATTAGCTAATTCACCACAATAGCCATTCCACAGATGTAATATTTTACAATGGTATTAAGACCCATATATATTTGATTAACTATAGCATGCCACAATCATCTCAAAGTTAGCTTCACAAATACTTCACTCCTTCCCTGAAAATCTTAATCTTCTCTTACAAAGTAGAATTTTGTTGCTGGTATCACCCTCTACCCCTCTACCCAAGTCTCAAAAGCAAGCATACAATATCCCTCTCTTCACTATCTGATATTAAATCAGTAGTTAAGCTCCTTCATTCATGTAACCAATCAATTAGGTTCAGAATTTGAACATTTCACAAACAGGTGTTTTTTTTTAACTACCGTTACCAAATTCCTTCTGTTCTTTTCTTACTACCGTCACAAAATCCCTTGCTTCCAAAGGTTTATATGGCTGATCATGTCCTATATCTAGTGAGCAAAAATTATGAGAATTGGTAGGAGTATTGCAATTCATACCATAGAGACCTCTGTGGATATCTGATGCACAGTTTTTAAGGATAGTCAGATCCAATCGCTTGGATTTTATTAACACATTTGAAGGTGATGGAAATAGGATAAAGTTTGATGCAACAGACAGAAAGAAATTTTATCTAAATATTTACTTATTTATGGGGCAATAGGTGAAATATAAATGGTCTATTAGGTTTAGAATAAGTAATCATGATGGGAAAGTATTGTTGGAAGAAAATGGTGCACCTTGAGATGATAATGTTAAGTGAAATAAATAAAACTGCACAAATTTAAATACCACACAGTTTAGGTTTAGAATAAATAATCATGATGGGAAAGTATTGTTGGAAGAAAGAATAAATGATCCCAACAATGAAACAGTGTTCTGGAATTTGATGCTAAAAAGTACATCTGAGAAAATGGAAGTTCAGTTCATAGTTTTATATCAAGATAAAAATAACTGGAAAACAACAAAATATTAAATATAAGAAAGAAATGCAATGAATGATTCATTATTCACATAATTATGATTCTATAATATAGATGAAAAGTAATTTATTTCTTGTTATTTTATATTTGGACGTATTTTCCAATTTTTGTTTTTTGTTAGTTCATGTTTTCAGTAAATAGTGATTACACACCTCACATGGACTTGTTACATCTTCATAGACAACTTTATTTTGTTTTTTCATCCCTTTCTCTCCCATCTCCCCCCACCCCATCTTTTGGTCCTCTTCCTCTTTTGCAAAAGATCTATCTCTCTATTTCCTATTATCTATCTTTTAGTTTGCTCTTTATTTATATTTGGGTTTTTCAAATAAGAGAAACTATGAGATATTTAAGACTGTGTCTAATTTATTTCCCTTAACAAAATGTTATTAATGAAATCAGTATGAAGATTCTCCAAAACACTAAAACAAGAAATACAATTTAACCCAGGTAACCCCCTTCTGGATATCTTCCCAAATGATTTAAAGACATATTACAGTAACATATGTACACCCATGTTTATAGCAGCACTTTTCCTAATAGCTAAATCTTGGGTGCAGCTTGTCTATCCACTGGCCAAAGAGTAGATAAAGAAAATATGGTATAATGAAATGCTACTATGCTACAAAGAAAGATAAACTTGAGTCATTTTTAAGAAAATGGTGCATCTTGAGATGGTAATGTTAAGTGAAATAAAGAAAACTGCACAAATTTAAATACCACACAGTTTATCTTTTATGAGAAACCCAAATTAAAAAGCAAAGGAAAAGATTGGTAAAAGAAAGTATGGAGATGAGTCTTTTTCAAATTGGAGGAATGAGAGGTAAAGAAAGGGGAAGGAAAAGAGGTGAAAAAGATATTGGGATGTATTATGTGCATTTACCAACTCAACCCCAGTAATATAAAAATTATGTACTATAAATGCGTACTAATAAAAATTTAAATGACATACTTGTACTTGCATTTTTCTTTGTCATTTTAGAAAATGCAGCAACACATATTTTTACATGTAATGCCTCATACAAAGCAAGTTTATTCCCAGGAATAAAATTGTAAGTTAAAAGTTTTATCGGCATTTTTAATTCTAGTACATGTTTCTAAATGCTTTTCAAAAGATTAAAAACATTCACATTTTCACCAATAGTGGGACCTGAAGTTATATAGAACATATTTTGGAAGTTTTGATTCTCAATTTATTGCAGAGTTATAAACATATATGTCTAAACAGACAATGAAATTAATCACCCTTTTTGATATATCTAAATGTTACTTTGTAACTCATGAATAAATTACCCTATTTACTTGGATCAATCTCTGAATTATCTAGGTTACAAACTGGTTTGGTCTTTTTTTAATTTTGTTAATACAATGTAAATTTGTATATTGTAAGATTAGAATATATCCTTAATGTGATAACTAGTAAGGCAATCCTCACTGTATTGCTGTAGTATCTTATTACTTCATTTCACTTTTCCAAAATTGCATTAAAAATCATTATGCAAATATTAAGCCCATAACAATAAGATTTAGAGTTTTAGAAATAAAGCGTTGATTTGAAAAAAAAAATAGGTTAAGCATTCATCTTTCTTCCCAATATTATAAAATATATTTCTATTGTTCAAATCTTCTATTATAAAAATTTGTAATTTTAATAAGACTTTATATCTTTTATATTTAGAATACACTTTAATTTATTTATTATTATTTGAGTGAATTATAACTTTATGCCTCTTGTAAAAACCATGTCTCATATCTGCATGTCTAAATTCATGATAATTTTGTAATAAATATTTAAATATTAGTAATGCTCCATTTATTTTTCTTATTTTTAATTCCTTTTATTTCTTAGGAACGATCTGTTTAAATCACTAAATCTCTCAGGCTGTGCTCCTCCTGCCTGAGCTTCTCAGAGTGCTAAGATTATACATGTACACTATCATATCTGGTTTATCTTGTATTAAACTTTCTTATTAGATATACTGATTAGCGCTAATAATTTTATAAAACTATACTTAATTTAATATTCTGAATTGAACATGAAAAATATATTTTAATGGAATGAATAAACAAAGCCAAATTAACAGTTTTCTTGATGCAATAGTTATACTTTTGAGTTCAATCATTTATTGTTCATAATATATTTATTATACATACTACTATATATATCATTATATATTCTGAGTTGAGCTTATCTTCTGATATCATTATTTACCTTTCTCAATCTCCATAACACATACAACTTTGAATTTTTTCTTAATATGGTTTTACATACAAACATAAATATTATGTTTTAAAAGCAGTTAGAAATAGTTAAATTTGATTTCATATCTTAAAAATTCAAAACATTTGGAAAATGTAAATACACTGATTTTTCAAATAGTGAAGCTAAGTTAAAAGGATTTAAAGTATTTGTTAACAGTCATTCATTTAATTTATGTTGGGATTTGGTTTTTTATATGTTTTCAAGTATATCTTCACCCAACATATACAGGCTCAAATGAAAACAAGGAGTTTCACAGGGTTATTTATAGTCAATAGAGCCACATTTTATTACAAAAAACAATTTATATTTGAAGGTAAAACTCACAGTATTTTTGAATACCTTGAACTTTCATTGACACAAATAATTTTTGGTAGGGTATTGCTGATCAACTTTCATTTTAATGGTTTTCATTTTGAACGTAAGACCATATTTTCAAGGAAGGGAGGAAAATCTGCTGTCTTGAAAAAGAATCTGGTGCATCTTGGACTAAGCATTGTCATAGATCAGAAAATTATTTTGCTGACAGCTGATGAAAGTAACTGTAAAATAGTTAGAAAAATCTCTTCCATTTTAGAATAGCCCCAGGAGTTTCCAACTCAGTGAAAACATCTTAAAGGACAAACTTATAAATGAACACTAAGATCTGTGGTTTTTTCTTTATTCTATTTAAAAGTTAACTTTATATATTATTTTCCCTTCAGTTTTACTTGAAGGCATATCAAACAATAATTGTATACAATGGACCCACTCATGAAAAGCACTAGATTGAACAACTGGACATCCTGAAGAAAGTACTGTATCATACAAAGTACTTAGAATTTCAAGACAGAGTAATTTTACCCTTTAAACATTGATTTACTCATTATTATCATGGTCATGTTACATATATCACTCAAACTTCTTAAGTCACCAGGCCTCCATGAAGCATAATATCAGCTACCTATTATAGATAAACCATCCAAATAAATAAATTAAAGTGGTTTTTAAAAAGGCAGGTTCATTTTTCTTGAAATGTATAAAAGCACACATTCTAGGACCTTCCTGCAAGATCTTTGACTGAGGTCCCATCAGGAAAAAGGACTGGAGGAAAGACCCACTGTAAGGCTACAGATTCTGAGAAGAAAAGTCATAAATCTCTACTCACAACTAAAAGCAAGGAAACAAGTCTCACAATGCAGGAGAAGCTTAGATTTTATATCTTTTACTTGGAGCTTTGCTGTTCTGCCCAAATGAGGCTGTTGTACTACAGGAAAAGAATGACCCTTAGGTCATAAACATATAGGAGTCCTTAATATTATCTTCCACATGCTGACTCATTAAAATAAAGTGAAGATTATTTAAACAGAAAATATGAAATTTCCTATGTATATGATTTTAAAATAATGACCCAAAGCTTTAAGCCTGTAAGTATTCACTAATCATAGGTTGCATCTCAAATATTAGCAGATGGCAGAAGTCAGATTTTAATAAAAAGCTCACAAAACCTGCATTACTAAGCTGAATGTATTTGTATTTTTTTGTTTATTTAATAATTATTTATTGAGGATTTATAATTGCTAACACTACTTATAGGTGCTGAAATGTAATGTTTGAAAAAGGAGAAAAACTATAAGCTCTGTTTCCGTGAAAATTATAGTCTAGAGTTAGTCTCATAGTATTTATTAAGTAATTGACTTTCCATAAGATGATGTAAAATAAATTCATAAACATACCTGGCTCTGTTCCTGTACATTATCAAGATAGTGATACTCAACAGATGATATTAAAATATGATTAGTCAAAAATGATTACATTATCTGTATGAGATGCTTATTGTCATTTTCACAAATTACCAAAAACTCCTGGTTTGAAATACCAAAATGTATTCTACCACAGATCTAGAGAAGCAACTTCTGGGCTAAAATCAGGTTTTCGGCAGATATGCGCTCTCTTTTCTTAGGAGGCTGTTCCTTACCTCTTCCCATTTCTAGCCTCTCAGCATTCCTTGGGTTATGGTCCCATCATGTGTGTAGTAAAATCTCCTTTCGCCTTTTTCATAAATGTTCTTGAACTCACCTAGATAATCCAAGATAACTTCCATATTTTAAAATATTTAATTTGATCACATTTGTAAAGATACTTTTGTCCTATAAAGTACATTAGCTAGTTCCAAGAATAAGCACATAGATGCTTTTAGGGGAAACTATTCGATTTACTATGTCATTATTTTAACTTGAATTGATTTTAGCACTGTGTCTCTTAATTTTATACATTCTCTCCTTCCTCATGTGTTCCATGTGTAAATGGCCTAAATTCTTGTTCCTATTTATTGTGCTTATCTTTTTCTTCGTGTATTAGTGATTTTAATACTGATATAATGCAACTAGTCTTTCCACCTAATCTTTCATTTTATCGAAAGTCATTTCAAGAAGGAAATATTTCAGACTGCAATAAACTTGTGTCAATGTTTTCATCCACCTTGTTAACCATGTAACCTTAAGAAAGTTATGTAATTTTATCTTCTCCAATGGTTTAATCTATGATAAAATATTTCATTGTGTTATATTTCTAAGTAAAGTAGATAGAAATTGATATCTACTTTACTTAGATAGAAATTGATATTTCTATTTAACTTTAAGATAAGAGTTAATTATAGTACTGATATTGAGTGTGTTAATTTTGAGAAATAAGTACGATATCATAGAACATATTTCTGAGGTGTATGGAAGTATTTTCTGTTAGATAAAATTAGTATGTTGCAAAGCTATCTTGACTCAGATTAGATGGAAAGTATTCACTATATGTCAACGAAGTTTGAAGAAATGCTAAAGGTAAATGGAAAATCATAATTTTTCTAAATATTATGTGAAAAATCAAAGTAATTTGTAATATATGACAACAATTACACAGAAAATTTTTGTAAATATTATGTAAGATCAAATTTTTAAGTTCATGATTAAGTCACATCCATCTTGAAACTTTCTAATTCTTCATCATACAAAGTCTGCCAAAAATTACATACATACTTCAGGAGAAGAAAAATATTATGATGTTTATTCTACAAATGGTGTTACCCTCATAGGTGGAACCCTAGAAGATGTTGTATACCTCAAAAAACTCACTATGTTCCTGAACCTTAGAGAAGAAATTGAAAATGAGTGTGTAGCAATCTCACAAGGTTATGAAAGCAGCAGTTCACCATACTAATAAATGTCTGGAAGCTAATGGTAATCACTTTGAGCAATACTTGTAATTGCAGAGGCCAAAGATAACTTGTATTAATCTTATGATGTTTCTATGCAGTGAATATTAAAATATTTATACAAGTTTTTCTTTTCCTGAAGTGTGTATACATTTTTGGCACACTCTGTATGTATCAATATCTATTAAACATCAATTATTTTTCCTCTAATAAAATAACAGAACTTTTTTGTCTGAAACTGTAGTAATGGCTTAAGTAGCTTGATTTAAGGATCTAATATTTAATTCACATTGTAAAGTTTTCACAACTAGAATCAGAAATAAAGTTAGTAAAAGGTCACATGAAAAGTATTGGGGCTATGTTGTTTACTTTGTTGTTCTGAGATAGCTTTTTGATCTTTATAAAGAAGAAATTTTGAATCTATAGAAAGCATACAAACAAATAAATTGGAGAGAAAAAGACAGTGGCTGTAACATAATGAAAAAAGAGGTAAAAAAGATTAAAAAAACAAATATTGGAGATGTAATAAAAAAAATCCCTATAATCCCAGCAGTTGGGAGGCTGAAGCAGGAGAATTGCTTCAAATTCAAAGCTAACCTGGATTTCACAGTGAGGTTAAGGCACACAGTGAGACCCTGTCTCAAAAATAAATAAATAAATAAATAAATAAATAAATAAATAAATAAATAGATAAATATTGAATGTTTAAATAAGAACATTTAAGAACACACATTGTCAATAAGTAATTCCCCTCAAAGTACTTGAAAAAACATTTATACCACTATTTTTGCCTCTTTTCAAGTACTTCTTCAAGTCCACTTTCATGAGGGTCTTTATGAGACCTTTTCTGACATGCAATAAAACATACCATGAGCCGTCCAATAAAAAGACAGTCTTTTAAAAAACATTATGGTGTTTCCTCATCAGTATTGCTCACCAGATCTGGCACCTTGAGACTGCTGGCTCTTTCCTAAAGTCAAAGTGACCAGGAAGGCAAATGCTTTAATCCATTTGGGGTGTCCAGGTAGCTGTGCCAAAGCAACTGAGCACAGTCACAAATGAGGATTTCTAGAACTGCTTGAGAAAGTGGCAAGAAGGAAGGTATAAGAGTGAGTTTTTTGAAAGGGATTAATAACATTGTGTCTTTTACTGTAGAAAATATTTAAAACGTATATCTTTACTATATTTTTATCATATATTGCTCATAAATTAATGATAATTTATTCTGATAAGTTTATAATAGCTGAAAGTATCATCATGAATCACTTCCTAGTCTAATCTTTGTGTAAACTTTTATCCTATAAATAAAAAGATGAAAATGTAAATCAGTGAACACCTTGAGTCACAAACAAAATTTGTATGTCAAGTAACACTTACCTAGCACAGGACTTCTAAACACTAGCACAATTGCACAATTGACATGTTTGTTGAATTCTTTGTTGTGGTGACTTCAGGTGAATTTCTGTTTGTCTAACAGCATCTACGACCTCTGTGCATTTAGCACCCTCCTCCCTTATCACAAACCAAACTGTCTCCAGACATGGTCAAATGTTTCTTGCGAGATTTTCCTGGGGAGGAATTACCCCATTTGAGAAGCAAAGATAAATAATGCTTTGTCATGCTAAAAAAGGATCATAGAATTGAAAACATGATATAATTTAGTTAAATCAGAAATTAGATATATAATATATGCTAGCAATTTAAAATTACTGAATATGAAAGAAAACATCTTATTTCCTGGTATTGTTTTAAAAATACTGGCAGGATTTACAGGAATTATTGATTTTAAATCTTGCTGTCTTTAGTTTAGATCTTTGAGGGCTGTGGCTAGTTATGAAGTGATGTATTTACTGAAAACTAATATTCTGAAAGCATGAGGAAAGATTGTATAAACTATTATAAAATTTAACTTGAAATCCATATTAAAAGAAAGAACAAATTATTTATAATACTACAAAGAAACCTAAAAACTTTGATTCTTATTTTAATAAAACTGTTCAATTTTGTTCATTAAATTGCTTTTTCCTTTGGTGTGTGCAGTTTTCTGCTCATTCATGATTTCTGTCTATAACTCTGACAATAGCCATTTCTCTGCCTTTCTCCTTTTCCCGGTCAGAAGTTTGACTTCTTGATTGGTAAGGAGGAATTTATCCTCAGCAGATCAACTCTTCACCTTCCCATTCTTCTGATGGTCTCCCTACAAGCAAGACTGGACTTTGATCCTCACAATATAAAATCTGAACTGGCATACTATAGTTGTGATAATTCAATGAGAAACTTTGGTTTATGTTACTGACAGGTTTGATACATACCTAACTAAGAAGTTATGTATTTATAAGCAGATACATATATCCAAAAATAAAAGCCAAACTTTAATACCAACTGTATTAAAAAGCTGTGTCTCTCAGTTGTTTTCAAACATGGATTATTAAAAAAAAGACTCTCTTGTTTTTTTCTAATGTTAAATTTTTCATCCTAATACTTACTATATAAGAAAATAAAGAATTTTTAAAATTTTGATGACAGAAAATAGTACAATTTATTGCATATAAACTAAAACAAATTTTGGGATCAAAGAGTCAAAAGTTAGAATAATATATTTCATATAAGATTATGGCAATATATGCTATCATTGTAAGTACATTTTTGCTTTAAATCAAAACTTTTGTATATCATAAGTCACATTGGTTTATTTTAATTATAAATTCTCCATATGAATCATTATTCATCGCAAGAAAAATGGGAAATACTTATTTATAATTTATTACATTGACTAATATATTTAAATACAAGTTTATAATTTAGTATTATTATTGAATTTTATGCAGTTTGCATTTCAGCTTACTGCTTTTCAGCGTCTCCTTTCTAAAAACAGTGAAAATTAGCTAAGTTTTTTTCTGGATGAATTAATAATAAAAATTATATTCATAATGAAAGAGTCTACAGCATCTTATGTGCTTGTAACACTTTATTTACCCGACCTTGATTTGTGCATTCACATCAGCTTTACACTCTTGAGATGTTTACAGAAAACTGAAGTGACTGGAAAACTTGGATATTCTCCTGATACTCCCTCCCCACAAAAAAGAAACTTGGATATTCTAAATTGAGAATTATTAGGAATTATGTTTCTGGCACCATATTTAAATATGTGTTGTCCAAAAAAGGTGGTGACCTCCTTAACTCTATGATGCTTTCATAGGTGATCTATCTATCTATATTTCTCCACTATAATCAAAATAAATTGTTATTACACAGAGGAGGAGATGCCATAGTCCTACCAGTTGGAAGAGCAAGCTGTGAGACAGGTGAAGATTCACAGTGGTTTCTAATCCTTTTTGTTTGTCTGCATTGTTTTTATTATTTCCAAATTAAATTTACTTCTAATTGGTACGTGGAAACATCAAAATTTCAAACTACATGGTAACATAATAGTTCAATATATGCATAAAATGCATAATGTGCAAATCACATTAAATTATGTCTGTTAGTTCAAAGTCACCTCTCTCACATACATGCCAAATGAAAGTGTTCAGCATGTTTAATGTTGTCTTCAGATACTCCTCAAGTTTACTACTTTTCCTCTACATTGTTTACACCTTGTAGTACATTCAAAGAAACTGAATGTAATTTATGTCTTTTACTTATAAAGACTTAAATTCTTATGTATATTTACATACATCATCTGAAAATGAAAAACTTTTAAAGTTTACATTAGCAAATCTTTAGTTACTGAAAACTAAGAAAAATGTACAATTAAAGTTAAAAAATTACAATTGTAAGAAATATTTGCGATGATATGTGTGACACCATTATTCCTCTAGATGATGTGACTATGACTAATTCATTTTTACCACTACTCTCTCATATGAAGAGTTGCAAAATTTTTCACTTTAATAGCAAATAGCATGGCATTCAGTTAAAAATAAGTTGAGAATTGACTGGAAACTATGGTCTTAAAATAACATATTACAGTATTTACCTATAAGTACTATCAAGCCAATTCAAATGTGTTTCTACGCCATATTGATATTGAGATAAAGGCAAATTGTCTTATTTTGAATAAAGATCAATTTCTTTCATTTTCACTGTTTCAAAATTTGCTATATGAAGAAAAGCAAAGCATGCCAAATAAGCAAGAAAGTGAGTCAGTAGAAGAAATGTGACTAAATCAAGTTTATCATAAGCATCTTAATTGCTGTGTATATTAATCAGTTGCCAATTTTTTTCTGAATATATGGTTATTTTCCTTTTTGACTTATTACTATATATTTTCAGTATATAATGATCATATTCACTGTAGGAAATTGATCCATGTACATGCATTTCAATTCTTTTTTCCCCTTCCCATAGCACCTTCTTTCCTCTTTTATTTTTCAGGTATCAGATATATAGTTACACACATAGTTCATAGAACTATTTGTAACAAAGGCGAATTTGGTTTAATAATAGAATTCACAAGATATCTTTGGGTTTATGGAGTTGGAAGTGTGCATTTGGATGTAACGAAAATGCTCAGAGTACTTTACATAGCATATGTAAAGTACTTGTGTGTCTGTATGTGTACATGTTTAAATGAAAGAACACTTGTGAGAGAGGCTTTTGTCTATTAGACCTCAAAACTAGAACAAGCTAAAAGACTGGAAAATGACTGATATTAAATTCTAATCTGTCAAGCTCCTCAGCACATCGTCTTTAAATTCAACCGTGAACCTCGTGGACATTTGACAAGTAAATTATATAACAATGAATCTGTGAACACAGTCAGTTCAGAAAGGCCTTTTCCATTTTGATTGTAAAATAGCACTTGGATATTCACAGATGATATTGAGTCCCTTTCTTAGTTCTGCTCTTTTCCCTTTTGTCACTTCCCTTCTGAAATCAATAATACTGATGCACTGACCAGAGCCACATCATAAATAAGGCACGGTCATCTGTGTACAGAGTTTTGCTGACATTCTGAAAATTTGAGTTTAATATACTCTGCTAGTGTAAAATATGTTGCACATTTTGCTCATTAAGTAGTGTTTGAAATAAGTATTACATAACTCAAAAAGCTTTTGAAATGTTTTTGTAAAACTAGGCCAGGCCTTGGGCTTTCATTTACATGGAGACTGATTAGCTTTTATTAAGAAGCTAAAATGGATTGAATCCTGCAGAGCTGCAAAGGAAAAACCCAACATATAAAAGAGAAATGAGGGAACCCTTCCTTGGTGTTCTCCAATTCGTTTAATTCTGAAACTATTGCACAGAGAGTTAACACAAAACTCCCCAGATTGAAAGACTCAGTCTCTCAGTTCCACAGAATTGCCCTCATTTCACACATCAGGAACAAATATTGATTCCCAGGGTGATCCATAATTCGATGTCCTTTGAATAACTCATAGATCTCAGGAGATCACATTATTTATTGTGCTATACAACTAACAAGCAAATGAAGGAGTTGTATAGGAAAAGGTAGTGAGGATCAGAATGCAAGTTGTGTAGCTTCCATGACCATTTTGACACTGTCAACCCCCACCTTGATGGATTCACGCACTTGGAAACTCTTCAATTTCCATTCTTTAGGGGTTTTGAAAATTATGTTCTCATGTGCAGATGGATTACATAATTAGTCATTGCTGTTTAAACTCAGCTCAATCTCCAGCTCATTTGCTGGACCAGGGTAGTGACAGTATCTCTGAACATTCCAATTTGTGCCGAAGGGTGGTTCATTTGGGTGACTATTCATCCCCATTCTGATGTTATCACATATCATCATCTTTACACTATCTATAGGACCACCAATTGTTCCTTCATGGAAACTGACACAGTTACTACTCAAGAAATTCCAAGAGATTTGGAGTGCTGTGCCAAGAATCAAGTTATAGGCCAAATATATTTCTGTAATACCACAATTATCAAAAGCATTCAATTGTTTCTTTTATTTTTTAATGTGGATACAGAACAACTTAAAATTACTGTGCATATGTGAGCTTCATTGTATTTCTGCTGGATAGTATGGCCCTAGACTTTTTTTGTAAGACATAACCTCATGTTGAATGCCACAGTTCCATTCTGTAGGAGTGATATTTGTACATATACCACTTAGAAAACAGAAAAATTTTTCATTTAGAAATGTCTTTTAAAAACCCAGAAATAAGTTCATTTTCATTTTGATAAAATTTCTCATGAATTATACTAGTCATATTTGATTAAATTAAAAGAATGTATATAGATATAAGGATAAAAACACAAATATTTGGTAGTACATGTGAATTCTAAAACTTCATGAAGGACTAAACAAATTACATAAATTAGTGTTGTTAATTAAACTTCAAAGGGTAATGTCAAAATGATAGATGGATAATACCGATTATTGAATGTTCTCTGTCAAGCAAAGAAGAATGAATTAAATCAATACAGCCAGAGTGATATTTGATGTGTCTAATGTTTCCATCAATATTTTCCTTTGGGCACTTCCTTCTCTCCTAGTTTACTTTTTAAGATAATCATTCAAAAAGATTACCACACCTGCTGGCTGTTAGCTAAATTTTGAAATAATCATTATCAAAAAGGAATGAAAAGTAATATTATTAATTAGGGTCTTATTTATTCTTCATTCATTATCTCCAGTCTTTTGTTTTCTATTCATCGCTGTCTTTTAACCACAGAAAAATACAAATAAAATATTCAGTGTATCAAGTATGTCTTAGTCTCAACCATTGTTTCTTATGTACTTAACAATTAATGTTTTCTATTAGTATTTCCTGAATACTGCTCAAATGTTTGTGGAAGACAAACTATGATCTTTTCACTTTTGAAAAAATTGACAATACCAATTAATTTAAAATGTATAAAATATTGTTTTATCATTTTCCCATTTGACTAAAAAGGGCTAGGATGCCTTAAATAACTGTAAAAAAGCACAGAGGGACTCTGATTACTCAAGACTACAGCCTAAACCCAATTCCTCCTGAACCCACAAATATATTCTGTAAGTCAAGTCTAACATGCAACATGTTTAAAAGGCAGTAATTCAGCCCAGAATTTAGAATAGCTTGTATAAATGATCTATTTAGATGAAGAAACAATTCCAAATAATCCATAAAAAATCAGGAAGAAGGAAGACTGACGTTATTCGTGAAATATCTTGGAAATAGTAATCAAGTTAAAGAATTACTGTACTATGAGGTTGTGTTTGGTTATAGTTTTATTCAGGGAAGTTGAGATTTTGTGAAAACTGTGCTAGATGGTTAAAGAAACTTGAGTAAAATAGACAAGATTTTATTAATAGTATGTGAGAGACATGAAAGTAACAAAATCAAAGTAGAAAAGAAGTAGGAGAGCAGGGAGGACAGAATGGAGAGCGCAATAGACTTGGTGTTGAAGCGTGCTTCAACTTCATCAGATGAAATCCTCCAGGAAATGGTACTATAGAGTGGGCACTTTGTGGGTGAGTAGGTCCTGAGAGTATCGCCTTCTTGAATAGGATTTATACCTTTATGAAACAGGTCCCAGAGAACTGTGTTGCCCTTCTATCATCTGAATATACAGCAACAACTTGGCATCTACAATCCAGAAGGGCCTCACTAGAACCCAACTGTGCTAACACCTTCATTTGGAAATTTTCACTTCCAGAACTCTGAGAAGTAAAATTGTGTCCCAAGGAAGCTGCTCAAAGTATGATAATTTGTTATAGCAGCCTAAACAGGTTAAGACATGAGAGAAACTGTAGCATAGCTAACAAACTTCTTATCTTGTGTTAGTAAGCACAGAAGAGATCAAAATATGTGTATATATATATATATATATATATATTTAAAGGAATAGGAAAGATTTTTCTGTATTGTAGTTTTCATGCTGTTCTTATTTTTTGAATGCCTCTTATTCATTCAAGTCATTTCTATTGGCAATCTATAGTTTAGATTTATTTCCTGAAAGTTGTGAAATTTTATTTAGCATGATAGTGACACCAATATATGGGTAGATGCTTGACTGTAGTTTGGATCTAGAATGTCTCTCAAAGGTCTATTTCTAAAAGACTTAGTCCAAACCTGAAGGAGAGACAGCAGAAACCTTTAAGAGCTGAGATGAGTGGGAGATCTTAGTTCATTGGGAGCATGTGATCAAAAGGGAAAACAGGATATCAGTCCCTTTTTCATCTGTTACAGCTGGGTTGTGAGGTGAAGGGGCCTTGCGTGTTCCACATTGCCCCTGGATGCACTGTGCCACATAGGACCAAAGCATTGGTGTCAATGGGTCATGGACTGCAATTTCCAAAATTATAAGCCAAAATAAAACTTTCCTTTTTTGAGTTGATTTGTCTCAGGTTTTTGTTTCTGTAATAGAATGCTGAGTAATGCATACTTGTTCCTACTTTTTCATGTTAGATCCTTACTTCTTTTGTCTCTTAATTCCTTTTTTTCCTTCTTTTTAATTTTAAGATTTTTTTCATTAAGTTGAAAGGAAAATTAATGAAACTTTTTAATGATAAAAAGAAATATACAATATAGATATGGTATAACCTAATAAGAAGCATCTATAGTCTTTTTAAGGATAGGCATAATTTATTTAGATAAATATTTTTGTATTTAGATAAATATTTCCATTTTGCAGTGACATTTCATTTTTACACCTGAAATCAGATGACAATGTTACGTTGAACTTCAGATATACAGTACTCTGATAAGAATCTTTCCTCCCCTCTCTTTTCATCTCTATCTGTCTCTCTCTTTCTGTCTGTCTCTCTGTATTTCTGTCTCTCTGACTCTCTCTCTGTCTCTCTCAATTTCACATACACAGATAATGCTCACACACATGCAACACACATACACATATATACGAATGAATTCAGAATGCCTTCAGCAAATTATATTCTATCCTCTGAGTGCTGAAAAACTAAATGATTTATGAATTCACTTTCTAGTAGAATTTATTTTTCCTTTGGGCGCCTCCTGTGATGGGAAACATTTTCAAGATGATTTTTTAGGACTAAAGCCTAAGATTGCTAACAAAATATGAAATTTTAAAGTCATTTTTATAAATATTAATCTAAAATCTTTTATACAAAATTACAGTATGAATGAATCTATTTGGCTATTTTAAAGAATATTTCCTCTAAACATTGGATACTGCTTTAAAGAAGTAGAATATTCTTTTGCCCTATTTGATCTTTTGGAGAATATTCTCTCTGGTCCAATTGATTTCTCAAGATCTTTTCTTTTTTAGAAGAATATGTCAACTCTCAAGTGTCCAGTAGTTCTTTTTATCTGATGTGGCCACTTTAAAACCCACAAGTATGCCTGGGTTATCAGATCAACTTTAAAGTGCTACCATTCATCTATTCAGTTTAATGCTTGCTCAGAAGGGAGTTTCTGTATTGACTGAGGGCTGTGCCACACTGCAGCTTGGAAAATGAGAAAAGAAAGAAAAGCAACCTAATCTAAGTATACTATTAACTCTGCCTAAGACTGTTGAAGCATCGATAGTGCATTGGACCTAATCATGTTTTATATAGTCAGCCACAGAAAAGAATAATCAGTGGTATTTACTCAGAAGGGAACACTGTTTTATCTTTTAAGCATCTGCTATTCTTTTTCCCTTAAAAATGATGTGCAGTGATTAGTTTTTGCCAGAACAGGAATTTTCCATACCTTAATACACGTCTTCTTGTGTGGAGTAGTATTTGAGAAGTAAGATATAGCTGTGCGTCTGTACAATGCCAACTCTATGCTTATCAAACAGAAAATAGATTAAGTCCATTCTTGGTGGCAGATAATATTTTTGTGTCACATATATTGATTGAAGAGGAAAGAAATTGTGGTCTCTTTTTAATGCCCTATCAAATGAATTGACTTTGTTCTTATTAATACCTAGTTAAGTCTTACTGCAGTAAAACTTGATTTTAATTTATGGTCAGTTGTAAGCTATTAATGCTATTCTGTTTATGTTAAAAAGTTACTCAAATTACTTTAAATGAGTGTTACCCAAGTGTGGAATTTAAAATAAAAAAGAAAGGGAAAGAAAGGAAAAAGTAAAGGGAAGGAAAAGTGAGGGGAAAGAAGAGGAGAGGAGGGAAAGGAAGGAAAGTGAAAGGAAAGGAAAGAAAAAGAGACCTGAAGAGTGAATTTCCTAGGAAACTTGTTTAGAAGAAAGATCATGGTGTCTTTCTTCCAGATCTGAATGACTATTTCATGTTTTGAGGGAGGGATATCCAGGATAAGCCATTATTTTTTGTCAATCAATATAGAAAGTTAAAAGACTAATACTTATGTCAACAAATTATTGTAAATAATAAGCAAATATATACATTTGTGTATCACTATGTATTTTTTTACATTGTTCCACAGCAGTTTCTAACCTGTGCTTTTATTCAACCTGGAGGCTGAAGAAGTTGAAATGCATCTTCACAGATTAAAATTTTAAGTACAAGCAGTTTCTCCAGCTTCTTCATGCTGAGAGTAGAAACTGCAACCTTCAGCCCTGGGGACAAAGACATTTCAACAGCACAGAGGCTTTTAACACTTTACTGAGCCCATCTCTCCTAAACCCTAGATGCATCTACATATTTATATTCCCTAGCTTCCACTCTGCCCCTCCTATAAATTGGAGTGATTCTATGACTTTAAAAAAGAAGCACTAGCTGCTTTCTTAATTAGGATAACTTGCATATAAACAAAGTTTTCCATTTTATGGGTGTTCCTGTTTCAAATAGAAATACTACAACAACATAGTGAAACAGTTGAACTTATACTTACTTACATATGTGCTTGAAATTTATAAATGAAAACTCAAACTTGTAACTAACAAAGGGAGCACCCAAAAGAATGAATTCAAAATCATAGAACTAGACAGAATCTAAACTCCCAAGACTCACAGAGAAGCAGAGATGGTTGAAACCTGGAATACACTGATTAAAACTTGTGGTGAAATGTGAACTAAGATCTACATAAATACAAAGCGGTCACTTGGGAGTGACCTCTTTAGATTACTTTAGATAAACAATAAGCATAACTGTGACCAAATCCCTTCAAATATGTAAATGTGGAAAAAAGATGTCTGCAATAATTAAACAGCATCTTCACGCATTTTCCATAGATGTGAAGCCTGAAATGGTGTTACGTTGGTGTTTAGGAATGATAGCACGTGTAGAATTTGCACATAATTATGTTACTGGGTTCTGGGTCCTGTGGACTCTTTTCAGGAATTCTTTCTGGGTTCTTGGTGCTCTGAACAAGTAATTAAACAAGACACAAGAAAAAGGTAGTGAAGTTCTATATCTGTTATAGGTAGGAAAAGAGGTATTCCCTACAAAGCAAGTGCTGGCCACTGAGAGAGCTTGTAGTAGTTAATGATGGACATTTTGTCCCCCATTCTTGTGCCTGACATCAGGTCTGGTCTCAAAAACACGCTTGACTTTCCAGCACAAGAACTAAAGATAACACTTTCTGATTTGTCCTATGTACAGGGGTTGGGAAATGTTTTCTGTGCCTGTGTTCTTGATTCCCATTGATTGACAGGTCACTCCCACTTGTTTAGCCAGCTGGCTGTGCCCTAATCTCCAGCCTCAATTACATTTCAGTTTCTACATGTTTAGTCAGTTATGCCCCTCATTTCAATAAATGAATACACTTCTCTAAACAGAAGCGTTTATATAACATATTAAATTCCCCTTTTATTATTTATTCTGAAATATTTGTATAAATTCTTAACTTTCTTTCACTTACCTGTTTTTCTAATCTTATTCATTTAGCACACTGTGCCAATTACAGTAGCTTTATAATGCATTCTAGTACCTGAAAGTGGTTTCCCAGTTTGTTCTTTTGTAAAAACTCTTTTGACTGTTGAACATCTTTTTCTTTACACCTCATTTTAAGCCACATTATTCAATTAAAATTTGGACTTCAATTTGAATTGTCTTTAAATAATACATTTGCTTGCCAGGAAATTGGCATTTTTATTATTTTAATTCATCACATCCAAGAACATGGAGTTTATTTCTATTGGTTTAAGTCATCTAAGAGTACCTCTATCTTTCAAAATATTTTCCATTATCCATAATTTTCTGAATGCTTTATTTTCCCACTTTTGATATTAAGTGTTTTTGTTGGGATGAAAATAAATGTTTATTTTTCTAAGTCTATTGCAAGACACCTTAAGAAATATAAAAATTTATTCCACTAGGCCTATCATTGGCTCTTTTAGATGCTGTAGGTATATAATTAAATGAAAGGTAGGAGATATATTTTATTTTTTAGATTTCAAAATACATGCAAAACTTTAAAATAATTATTTTTCTCTGCATTCCTTGATGTGAAGAATAATATTAAATTAATAAGCTGAGTTAAGAAAAACCTCTTTAAGACTTTATGATAATAGTTTTTGAGGTTTGTCACTTAGACTAAATACTATTACTCATTTTACTAAATTATGTATAATCCATTAAAATTTGCTCTTTTTTATAAAAGTGGCTAGTAACATTTATGAAGTGTTTCATGGCATTAATTTGCACAGTCTTGATTTTCTACTTTGTTTTTTATGTTATGTATAAATAAACTTACTCAGAATGAACCTGATATTTCATGAAAAAAATTTCTTTTGTTCAAGTGGATGATTTTGAGATGCTGAGTGATGATTAGACTTTATCTCTCAAATTGATTTTTAGAATATTTTAAATAAGTTCTCACAAATAACTTTGTCCTTTTTTGTACTCAGGATTAAATCAAGAGCCTACACACTGTGTTAACTTCCCAAACATTTTTTAAAAATTTTTTATTTTGAGACATGATCTCACTAAGTCACTAACTTCCCCAGACAGAGCTTGAATTGGTTTGGCATAGTCCTGCCTCAGCCTCCAAGAATTCTGGGATTACAGGTGGATTTCACAATGTCTGTTTGCATATGTATATGTTTTTATTCTTTCATAAACTGAATTATATTCTTTACAAAAGACAGTATTTATGATGAAAGAGGACACTTTCAGAATTTACTTATTTGAGTGTGAAAAGGTATAAATTTTTGTTACTGAAAGGACTGAGTAGGATTTACTGAGATGGCAAAGAAGCACTTTTGAGGAGGAAGATAAAGTAGGTGGTTTACAATATTTTTGCATTTAAAATACCTATTAGTCATTCAGATTAACATTCAAAGTTTATCATTACACAGAGGTTCTACTAGCACTTCAGATCAGACAGTGTTTGTTTGAAAATGTGCATTGCACTTGACAGTTAGATTTATAAGACTGAATTTCAGCAAAAAGTTTAGGAGTGGAGATAAAAATGTGAGAGTCACAGTTTCACAGATGACACTCAGGAGAACATGAGCAATCAATTAATAGTGGATTTAAAAACAAAAGAGGTGTCAGGATTGAGCTCTGATGTACTTCATCTTTTGAGTTAGACAATATTTGAGCTGAAAGAAACAGAAGTCTAAGATGGAAAAGCCAAGGCAAATTTTTAAACTTACTTACTATACTTACAATGATGTAATTAACTCTACAACTCTAACTTTTGGAAGAAAACATCAAACTTCTAAAATCTCAGATGTGCATATGATTTGTGTCTACATGTCTCCCCAAAGCCTCATGTGGTCATAGGTGGACTTTTCACAAGTGGCAATATCCAGGGTGTGTGAAGCTGGGATTAAGGTTGTGCAACTCTAAATTTGTCCACTGATTGGTTTGGCATAGTTCTGAATGTGGATAATAGGCAGGCCCACCCTGGATATGGGTAGTGCCACCAAAATGGAGGGTAGCATGGGTAAATAGGAAGGGACCAAAAGAAGGCAGACCTTCTCCGGCATCCCTGCTTTACTGCTTTGCTGCCCTCTGCCCACCATGAACTGTTTTCCTCTGTGATGCCCCTGTGCCACTCCACCCCACCTTGGAGCCAGCCAACTATGAACTGAAACTTCTACAAACTGTGTGCAACATAAATCTTTCCTCCTTTAACTCTGGGTGTTGGAAATTTTATCTCAGCAACAAGAAAATATAAGGAAGACCGCATATATTTGGGAATAAATTAAATTAATACCATGAGATAGGTTTAAATATAAACAAGTACAGTTTCTTGACTAGTGGCAGATGCTTATTTACTTTCTTAGTACAAACTGTGTAATTTAAATAAATATTACATACAAATTCACAGTTTCAGTGAGAGACAATAAATATAATTTCATGAATTTGTTACTTAAAATTAACAATGCACTAAGCCTACATGCAGGTTCAGATACCCATTAACAGTGAAGTAAGTCTTTTAATTGTCTCAGATTTCTTTATTTGAATCTTTGCTTGGTTCTAGCACAGTAGATCAGTAAATATTAACAAGAATTAATGGCATTTGAACACTGTTATCTGAGGATGTATGTTCCAATGAGTTGAATATTTTTGGCCTCCATTCCTTAAATGTCACTATCCTTTTACAATCACTGTTACAATAAAAAAGGTCATGAAGTTAATTTTTTCCATGATTCTAGAGAAGATGGCCACATTTTTGTGTGAAGGGAGCAATGGCCACGACTGTGGTCATCACCCCCAAAAAATTCTTGTACAAAGTCAAACTTTTGCCGAACATTTCTATTTATAACCCAAATTGTTCCCAAACAAAAGTATCTGTGAACCAAGTTACCACTAAATTGCTGAAATTCATGTTGTGATTAGATTTTTCATAATTGAGAGCCTTTTAAGTAGCCCCTTAACAATTTTTAGGATGGTGATATTTTTTGGTAACCATTATATTTTATTAAGTATATTCATGTATATTTAATAATATAATTTATAACGCACATACAATAAAATACTAAATTGTACTCAGCCTGTACATTTGTAAAGATACAGCCCATGTTAATGAATATAAAATAATTTAAAATTATTTTAGATATCTAGGAAGAGAATTTTTTTTGTTTGTTTGTTTTTTTTTGTACCGGGGATCTAACGCACAACCTCAAGCTGGCCAGGCAGGTGCTTAGTCCACTGATCTAAATCCCTGGCCCTATTTTTTGAGACAAGTTCTCACTATACAGTTCAGGCTGGCCTGGAACTCATTTTGTAGCCCAGGCTGGTCTTGAACTCAGGATCCTCCTGCCTCAGCCTCCCCAGTGCTGGGATTAAAGGTGTACACCACGCCCAACTTCTAGGAAGAGATTTACGGGACAGCACATTCACAATTAACCGGGACTGCATCACATGTAGCACTCCAGAGCACCACTAAGATTCTGACAACCCACATTGGGAATTCCCACCATGTAGAATGGAAGTGTTCTGTTATACTCTTAGTTTCTCAGTGAATTTCTCCCTCACCCTGCTTTATCTTCCAAACCGAATACTAGCTATGAATCCGAGGTTAATATCTCAGGTTTCTCCCTCACCAGGCAGGGCTTTGCCAGTCTGATGATGGCTGTCCGAATTTTGGGGGGTCTTTTTCATCTGGCTTTTCTTTGACATCCCATAGCAGATTTCTGTCATCATTTGATACCTTCTTCATCTTACTTGGACATGGAAACCCCACATAAGTCAATTCTTCCTATGAATAGTGCCCTTGCCATGATGTGATTCTAACATCTCATAATAAGATCCCCTTCCTCAGGATGCCACAGAACTGAGTTGTTCAGAGCAGAAGAGGAAACAACAACAATAGCACACAAAACTGGATTGTAGTTTTATACAAGGGACCTGTTTTTAGTAAAGTACTTTATTTGTTTACAACTATTCAAATTACAAATATATTTGTGATTATTTCTTTCATATTTTTAACTTTCTGACTTTTCATTGTTATTTTAAATTAATTTCCTTCTTAATAACATTGCTTTCAGATTTTTAAATTTTGTATATGTATATAATTTTTGTTACATTTTAAGAAAAATCAATGATAAAATATGCAACTTTTTGGTCTTTCGGTACTGGAAATTGAGCCTACTTCTTTTTCAGTGAGTCATTCCCATAGCTGTTGTATTTAATTTTATGACTGGTTCTTGATAAATTGCTAAATTGCCCAATCTGAGATTAAATTTGTTGTCTTCCTGCCTCAGTTGATTTTAATACTAAAGTCAAATGAGTTCTGGCATTAAGAAAAAAAGAAATAAAGAAATAAGACAGGTAACTGAGGTGTGGTGACACACAAGTAACCCCAGCATTCCAAGAGACTGAGGCTTGAGGTTTTTAAGTTTGCACCAGTCTACACTCCCGCCAACAGTCCAGGAGGGTTCCTTTTTCCCCACAGCCTCTCCAGCATTTGTTAAGCTTGAGCCCAGCCTGAGCAACTTGAAAATTTAGTGAGACTTTGTCTCCAAAAGAAAAATAAAACGAGTCATAAATGTTTTCCTGGCTACAATCTCCAGTAAATAAATAGATAAATAAATACAAAAAAAAAAAAAAACCACAACAAAATAATTCAACCAAAATTTAAGAAACTTCAACCACAGCAAAAATTCTCTTATGATTTGTCAGACCCTATGAATTGAAGGTTACCATTATTCAGATTTGTGGGACCACGATAAAACTTTGTTTTCCCTTGGAGTTTATTTAAAGCAGAAAGAAACACTATAGGTAGTTTTAAAGGGCGGGACAGAGGCTAGTGGTGACTTCTTTGCCTAGGGCAGTTGTGTTAATTATACTTGTTTTCAATAATACGTCTGCAAATTGGCTCATATGATCTTGTCGTTGCCTTCACAATTCAAGTAGGCTGAATAGTACCTTAATTTGTTATCCTTTTTGAGACCACTGGTGCACTCTTCTGATGTACTTCTCCTGTGGAAGGCAGATGATGGCAAAAAAGGAACCATAAAGACCCTGGCATAATCATGAATACAAACTAGCAAACACTTTCTGATTTGTTTATTGCCCAAAATAGACCAAAGTTGATGACCTGAATTGAAAGACTGGAAAATATGTACCATGCCTGTCCTAGGAAGAACTGGAATCACGTAACAGAAGATACAGGTATGAAAAACTGGAATAGATCATGGAATTTACTAGTCTCCCCTTTGGTCACTGTTCTCTCCCATACACCAAATATACTCAACTAAACTGCAGAATCACTGAGGTTTGATTTCATTACATCAGACTCTTTGTTTGGGGGGGTACTAGCGATCAAACTCACAACGTCATGCCTGCCAGGCAGATTGTTAGGCCACTGAGCTAAATCCCTAGCCCTAGTTTTTTGAGACAGGGTCTCACTACGCAGTTTAGGCTGGCCTTGAACTCACTGTGAAGCACAGGCTGGTCTGGAACTCACAACTATCCTCTTGCCTCAGCCTCCCAAGTGCTGGGATTAAAGGCGTGTGCCACCATGCCCCGTTTACATCAGACTCTTGATCTACCATACATGCTCTCACTTTCCACTTTATTGTGCGGCACTGAGGACAAAAGAATAACAGTGAGTGATTCCATTTGGAAAGAGGAAGATGAATGCATGTAACAATCTCTGGTCCTCAGCATTTTGGAAATATTTCTAGGAAAACGTTACTCAGTTTCTTTGTTCCACTGATTCTTAGCTGGAGTGAATCTGCCCCCAAGGACATTTTTGTCATGAATGGAAACATTTGTTGATTGTAAAAATAGAAATGTGGGCTACAAGCATACAGTGTATAGACAACAAGGATACTGTTTTGTATTCTAATATAGACAGAAGATATTCTCTCAAAACTTATGTATTCAAAATATTACTAGTGCTAAGACTGAAAACATTGCCCTATTCTTAGAACAGATAAAAATTATTTTATTACACCTGTGTTCTTTTTCCTAAGAGTGGTTCCAGCTAAGTTTTTTTCAAAGTCTTGGTTCCATTTTCTGGTATGTATTTCTTTTTTGCTTGTTATCCCTGGCCCTTCCCAAAAAAGGTATTGAAAAATGTTTATCTTCCTTTTACATCTTGACTCTCAATCTGGAGAGTATTGGGGCTGGTGATCTTTGTGTTTTGAGTAGTCTGAGTTTCTTTCAGATCAAGTTAGCAATACTTTTGAGAATACAGCTGTGTGTGTGCATGTGTGTGTGTGTGTGTGTGTGAGAGAGAGAGAGAGAGAGAGAAAGGGAGGGAGGGAGATGGTGGAAGAGGAGTTAATATTATGGTACCATCTTGGAAAATTGTCAGCATTTTGGAAGTTTTCCTCAAAACACCCTCTTACATTTAAAACATTGAAATCTCACATTAGAAAATAAGTGTTCAGCTTAGTTATCTATTCGTGTTAAAACAGACTGCAAAATGTTCACTGTGCATGTTATTATGCATTTCCTATTAGTGGAACCAATACTTTCACATAGACTGATTGTATCTCTTCTGACAGGGAAAGATAGTACAGGATATTGATTAGAAGAAGAGCTTAGGGGAGTGACATTTACAGTACAATGGATTAAGTTTAATGAAAGGACTTACTACTTGTCAATAGAAAGCTTAACCTGTTCCCACATTAGTTAGGCATTATTGTCCAAAATAATTTAAAGTAGATTAAATGATTTATTGACTACACATAAATGTCTGGAAGAAGGTAAATATTAGTTTCCTCTTGATGCAGGATTGTTTTCAGGATTCTGCACACATTTCCACATGTTTTTAGCTTTCATACAACATAAGGAATAAGTTAAACATTATTTTTAAAGTAAGACTAAATTTTAATTTTATTATAAAATATGCTACAAAATATGTATTAATTTATTAAATAGAATTGTAGAATTTCTTTGACAAGGAATCCTCAAATTTTCTCGTAATACTTGACATTCGATTAAAAATGCATTTCATAAAAGTATTTTGAAAACAGATATAAAAATAACAACATACTGAATAAAGTTACTTGTTTTCTACAACTATGTTACAGTTTAAGAGCAGGTTGCCTCTCATTTATAAAATCATGAAATTGGAGAACTTAGTTGGTCAAGTATATAAATTGTCTTAGTAACCCTCTCATTGCTGGGGCAAAATACCGGGCACACACAATTTAAAGCTGGAAAGGACTATCTTGGCTCATGGTTTCAGAAGTTTCAGTCCATGGCTGGCAGGATCAAATGCAGAAACAGTGTGATAGAAGGGACTGCTGCAGAGAAAAGCTGTTCATGTCATGTTGGCCTGGAAGCAAAGACAGAAGAGAGGTGCCAAGGAGGGAAACAGAACCTTCCAGGTCATGGCCCCAATGCCCAGACTTTGACCACATCCCATGTCCTAAAACACACTCATCTGATGAACTCACTAGCGGATGAATGCACAAAGAGTTTAGTGTACACAAGGCTCAATCATCTTTCACACACATGAGAATTTTGGGGGACATTCTATAACTAAAAAAAAATATGTACATATCTTTGAAAAATTCTATGTCTTTCCTCCAGACAGTACTAAATTCATTTAATAGTGCAGTAGTTCCAGACAAAAGTGGCAAACAATTTGGACAAAAGCACTTAAATTTTTAATAAATTTAATATAAAACATTATAAACTTAAATCCTACATATAACTATATGTTATTTCTTATTAGCAATCCAAATTTACATTAATTTAGAATATATCTTTCGCTACTAGTGCTTTATTTTCTATTCAAGAATTCCTGACTCTTCCCAGAGTTTTCAGATGGGAGCATTATAAGCCTCAACTAGTTCTCAGTTTTGAAAAGTAAGGGAACACTGATCTGCATTTGCAAAATACAACACTTTTTACAAATTTCAATCCCATTTCCCATTAGCTCCAGCATTTCCCCATCAGATTTGCTGAGGTATATTTAGACAAATAAAAAGTGCATGTATTTTAAAAAATAAAAAGTGATATTTTTACTTACATAGATAGTGTGAACTGATTAACACAATCAACTTAATTAACAAGAATCACCTTACATGGTTACCGTTTGTGAGTATACAGTAAGAACACTGTTATTTATTCTATTAGCTAATTTGGCATCCACAATCTTGCATTATTAACTGTATCACTGTGCTGTGTGCTGCATCTTCAGAATTCATTCAGCCTAAATAACTGGAACTTTGAACAGTTTGACCAACACCTCCCTGTTTCCCTCACCTCCAACCCTCTGGCAATCACATTTCTGAAATGCTTCTAGGAGTTTAATATTTTTAGACACCAAATATTTATCTTCCTGCACTTGGTTTATTTCACATAGCATAACATCTTCCAGATTCATACATATACATGCCCGCCTCTCTGTGTGTGTTGTCTGTTTTACCTATTCATCCATCAAATGTTAAAGAGTTTCCTCATTTTGGCTCTTGTGAATAATTCTATGGCTAACCTGGCATTGCAAATAATTTCATTTATTTTGGAAATACATCAAGAAAGACATGGTTTGATATATAAATGTATATATATATATATATATATATACTTAATCATTTTAGAAACTCTTCTATTCTTTTTCACAATTGCTTTACTAATTTACATTTCTATAACAGCGTAGTTTTTAAGGTGGTGAAGTGGAAGAAATGACCAAAATTTTCTGTAATACTGGAAATATTTGCTATAGTTTGGATGTTGAATTTCTCCCAAAGACATTTTATGAACACTTTGGTTTTCAGCATAGTGGTATTTGGGAGTGTTGTGAATCTTCAAAGTGGGGATATTATGACAGGTCCTCGGATCACTGGGGTCATAATCTCAAAAAGGATTTTAATATACCAGATTTTCCATCTGATTCTGTGTAGACTTCTTATGAAGTGGGTGCTTGATCTGATATTTGTTCCTCCCATGATCTACCTACCTTACCAGAGGCCCAAGCCAGTGGGACTACCGAGTGTGAAGTTAAAACTCCAAGATCAGGAGTTAGAGCAAATGCCATTTTATTTCCCATGCTGGTATTTCATTACTTAACGATGAAAGCTGACAAATAAAATGTGCAATAACTTGATTCAGATGTTGGTTAAATAACCATATATGCCTACACTTAAATATAAAAGTATTAACCACTCATGATTTTTGTGTTGACTCTCAACATATCATCATTAATAAAGTTATTTAAATACAAAGTGCATTAAAATGATTACTGAGAGTGATAGGATATCAAGGGCTTTGATTAGTAGGATTGTTTGTAGTATTGCTGAGAAAATGAAAACTGAGAGAAGTATTCTGAAGAATTATCTCACAAAATCTGGGAAAGTAAATAATTATGTACCTCTAATTCTCAGCAACTCCAGATTAACCCAGAGGAATGCATGTTTCACTTGCTAGCATTTATATATAACTCTGTCTTTACCTGCACTGGAAATAATGTAAAATTTTATTAACTGAAAATGTCTACATGAATTATGACATTTGCACATGCTACACTATCACACTGATATAAAAAGAAGTGAACCAGGCTCCATGAATAAATGTGAAAATTACAGTTTGAAGGAAATAAATCAAAGAATTCATGTAATACACTACTTGTACAGCTTATAAAGAAAGCTATTTTATGTAATTTGGGACAACAATTGAAAGTATGCATGAAATAAAAAACATACAGTTTTTCAGTTGAGAAGATGTAATCAGGGATCTTCAATGGCATTGCTTATGTTTTACCTATTTAAAAGTGGGATAAATGCATAATAAAAGATTTATAATTATATGCAAGTATCTTAATGCACACAGAAATGTTTTAGAGTGAAGGTCATTAACTATGCATGTTTAAGGTAGACAATAAATAAATAATAAATTCAATCAGTATAAAGAATAAATTTTGTAGAAGGACTAAAATCAATAATTAGTATTTTACTGAAAATTTTACAATGAAAATCAATGATCACCTGTAACTGGATAAATGTTTCAGGATAAACTTTTCTCAGTTACTTTCTAATTGCTGAAGCAAAATACCTAATATCCATAATTTAAAGGAGCAAAAGTCTATTTTAGCTTATAGTTCGCATAGATTTTAACTGTAGCCACCTGGTCCAAGGCAGGGCAGGCCTGGCAAATGGGCATGGTGGAGGAGAAACAGGTCATGGTGTAGGAGGAAGGAGACAGTAAGACTTCCTTCTTTTCCTTTTTGTTCCATCCCAACTACAAACCTATTGTTTGGTGCCACGCATACCCAGGGAGAGTCTAACCCGTACAGTAAATCCATCACCCACACCCAGACTACACTAACCCAATCAGTGGACTAAGGCAGTGTCACACAGGCATGATCCAGTCACCTCCCAAAAGCCCCATCTATGAGTGCAGGAGGTTTGGGAGACATCCAGAGATGAGCCACAGCTGTTGTCATCATTACTGCTTAATTGTCAATGGGTATTATTCAGGGTTCTGGACTGTGTGTGAAGTTTTAAATCTTTACATATCTATGGTGTAGTATGGTTTCATTACTCTTACCAATGTAGAGTGTATAAATGTTACTGATTTGTTTAACTTATTAAGCGAATAATATATGAAGGGGAGCAAAACAATTCATTTCTTAGTTATTAACTTAGAAAAACTGGAGAAAAATTTCTTACTTTTTATTTACTCATTGCAGTCGATGAACTTTGTGTGGGGATTAGCAAGAGTTCTTGTGGAATTCCTAGTCACAGAATCTAACCAAGTGCTTTATAAGACTAAATAACAAAGTCAATTAAAGGAAAACACTTGCTATGGGATGAATAAAATGAGAATTGTCTTTCAGAAATCATGGTGCTGAACAAAATTGCTAGTAAGTACATGCATGATGCACTATTTGAGAAAATGCTGTAAATACTGCATTTGATAACTTTGACTACCAGTGAACACTTTCTACTTTCCTCAAGATGCAGGTGTGTTTATCTCTTTTTCACTCTTTGGAAACTGGGTCACCTGCTTATTAAACTATTTCTCAGTCTGTGGCAGTCTCCCTATAAGCTTTCTCTACTTCATTTCTATATCCCAGGCTTTCAGTGTTTTTTTTAGTTTTCATCATGTTTATTTCCAGTTGGTCTGTTTTGAAATTTCTAAAAAAGAGTTGATTATTGAATAATAGATATTCGCTCCTATATTTTCCTTCTTTGTGAATCTTACAGTAAGCACCAAAATTCTTCATTATTTAATTAGAAAAACTACTCATGATTTAAATGCTAGCAACAAAAAGGAAATGTATCAAATAAAGGAGAATTAAAAAATCGTGACGGTTGTTCGTCACTGACCAGAACTCCTGGCGACCTTCTTTCAAGTGTCTGTAAGCCTCTCCCAATTGATTCTGAAAACCAGAGTAATAATTGCAATTTTCTTCACTGGCCACAGTTTCTCTTTGCTTTTCTTGCATTATATATGAATTTACTGATATGTGCTAAGGTAGATACAGTTATAAATGTCAAATAAATAATTTTAAATACTGCATTCAGTCAGTTTGAGGAAGAGGGAAAATACAGAATTATTTACCTAAAACATGTTCTGTAATCAGTACTATTATTAGGTATGTATGTAGATGTATATTTATATATATATTTATGTATGGATATATTTATTTTTCTATCCATTGAGACAGACTCTTGCTGTGTAGTTCAGGCTGGCCTTCTTGAACTCACTATGCAACCAAGCGTAGCCTCAAACTCATGGCAATTCTCCTGCCTCAGTCTCATAAGTGCTGGGATTGCAAGTATGTGCCACCATACCCCTTTATCGGGCATTTAGAAAAATGTCTTATTTTAGTCTTTTCAATAGTCTTTAAAGGTTATATAAGGAATTTTTTCTCATATAGAATCCACAAAATTTTCCTATTTCTAGTTTGAGAGCAACTTCTAGTTAATATGTTATTTAAATATCTACATTACTGACATATTCAAAAACCAATGAACGTGGACTTCATAAAAATCAGGATGAGAAGCTTGTGTATTTTGTTTTATCATTGAATGTGTTATGTGAAAATCTACAGTTATATTTTTAAATATAACTGTACCAATAGAAAACCAATAGAAAAATATTAATCCTAACCTTATTTGCAATAAAATCAAAACTCTTTATGAATGAATAAAATTTTATAACAACATAGAAGGCACTCAAAGTATACGCTAAATGTCCAATTTCAAGTCCATTGCAATGATTATTTTAGTGGTTAAAATGCTTTCATCTTCATCCTCAGTTCAGAAAACACAGAAGTATTCTTATTAAAAGTTTATTAGTTTTTAAGTATTCTTATCTTAAACATAGGATGAAATAGAGCATGTCTTTGTTATGGAAAATTGGAAAGTAACATAATGATTAAAACCAATACACCTTAGCTGAGCATAAAAGTTTATGCTTATAATCCTAGTACTCTAGGAAGCTGAGACAGAAAGTTCATAAATTCAAGCCCAGCCTGGGAGATCTAGTGAGATTCTGTCTCAAAATTTAAAAATATAATAAAATTAAAAAGGTGAGGTTTTTTTTTTTTTTTCATTGCAAAAGTCCTAGTTTTAATCCCCAGCACCACAAGTAAATCTTTAATATTCTACTTTAGGCAAATGATTAAAATGTTTTAAAACATATTGTTAAAAGACAGACTAAAATAGTCATTTACAGTTGTATTTAATGATTTACTATTTCTTATAGCAATGGGCAATTTAGAAACATAAAATCTAGCGTGGCAGAAAAGTCATTAGTGCACAAGTGCACAATCCAGCATGGTACAGAAAGACACAGATGAAAGGGGAATATGGGTTACCTTTAAAAAAATATTTTGGCAACATTAATCTAGTGTAGAACTTTTGCTTGTTCTGGTTATAACTCAGAACTATACCTTTTTCAAGTTACTTGACACATGGGCCAGAGGAGCACGCACCAATGAGAAAGAGTTATTTGAAAAATCTAAATCTGTTGGGAGATGTCATCCTCCCTTCTGCTCACCCTCTTTCTTCTCCTTCTCCATTTTTTCCTTCCTTTCTTTATTCTTGTTGGAGAGACAAAATCCAACAATTTATCCTGTATTTTAGAATAAATACAAGATACTAGACCTCTTGAAACTCACAAGACACCTACATTTTTGTCAGAGGTTTACCCTGTTTTAGGATCCAAATTAGACTTCTGTTTATTAACTTAGAACTTTTCTACTTATAAAGAGCAGGAATAAATTCAGTACAGTTTACCTAGCTCAAATTTAGGGACACCAAATCAATTAATCAAATTTTTGGGTCCCTACAAGTAGAACAATTTTTATTGATTACATACTGCTGTTCTAATATCGTTTCCCACCTCGATTTTGATAATTAAAAGTCACCACCACTTGTCCCTTGTATCAAATTATTTCCATCACATTTTCAACTCCCAATGTATCAGTCTGTACTGTACTTCCTGACCTTTAGAAAAAATGACCACAGGGCTCTTCCAAAATAATGGCATGTATTTTCTGCAACAGCAGTCAGAAATATGTGTATGCTAGACTTTATACAGTGGGTGATCCGATTCTACACAACACATCCACTCTGATATTCCAGTCTCCCTGTGTCTTTAGGTACCATTCTTGGCAGTATATAAAGGCAGCTCTGGCTTATCAGCATCATTCATTAATGTAAGCTATGTTTTGGTGCGTGTTCTAGTCAATCAATACACGAAGCTATTAGATCCATTTCTCCCCCTTTGTGCTGCAACTTGAAACATTTTTGTTTAGAAGGCAAATATAATAAATACATATTTATAAGTATAAATTTGCCCTGATGCAACTTTAAGTTTCTAACCAATATTTTTCATCCATTATATTCATCCTACATATATTTTTAGGATTTAAGTACACGTGAATTCAGAAAATCATGTAGTTGGAGTGCAGCATATCTTCTTTTGAGTCACACTTCGGCTTCATTTTTTCAACTGGCTAGGATTTGAGTTTACAAGTGATCCCTGACATAAAATGGTTTGACTTTTGATTTTTGAACTGTATGATGATACCAAAGCAGTACACATTTAGCAGTAACTACTTTGAATTTTGAGCTTGAATTTTGAGTTTTGATCATTTCTCAGGCTAACGATATGCATTGTGATGTACTTTTCTCCTGTTGATGGTGGCAATGAGCACAACTGCTAGTTAGTCATGAGCTACATGAGCCATCTAACACTTCATTATAAAATAAGCTTTCTGTTAGATTATTTTGCTCACTGGTGGGCTAACATAAGTGTGCTAAGTACTTTTAAGCAGGTGAGGTTAAGCTATGGTGTTTAGGAGGTTAGGTATTTAATGGGTTTTTAAGTTAGAACATCTTTAATTTTGGATAAATTTTTGGGACATAACTCATTCCAAGTGAAGAATCATTTGTAGCTACAAGTCTTGAACGACAGAGGATCCCTGAGTGTGAACAGTGTTTCCCAAGGAAACTACCTCAGTGAAGCCATAGCAGTTTCCTCAGGCAGAGGAGAAAAGGAGGTCATTGCTGGCAAAAAAAATTCAGTAGAATTTAAGAGTTTAACATTCTTTTCTCCATCAGAATCTTTCCAGATGACTCCTTTGGATTTTCAGGACCCCATTTCTTCTTAAGATATTCATTTTAAGGCCCTCAACAGACTGAAAATGGCTCACCATTTTTACAGATCCTAACCTGCTTTCCTTACAGTCTACCAAGTATCATGTTATTCTCTTCAGAAAGCAAAATCTAGATTAATGTGTGACCAACAAGATATAATAGTTAAGGCAAGTTCACTGAGGAAAGTAACCACCACAATGTAAAAAACATTCACTGTAGATACGTTTCACTTCTCACTATATTTATAGTATTTAGAGAAATTTGTAATTTTGCTTTATAAGTACCTAAATGATTTAATGTTTATGAGTTATCCTGTGTTTATCTGATTTTCTATTTTAGTATTCATTAAAATTGACAGTTTTCTTTCCTCTTCTTCAGTACACCATCATCTACATTTAAATAAAAAAGTACCTTCACAGTGTTTACCTTTATTTCCTCACATAGGATGATATTTCACTATTTGATTTGTTAGCTTTTAATAATACTATTTGACATCTAACAAATAGAATGAGTTAGTCAGGAAACTAAATTTTATATATTTTTTTTATTTTCTTGCCAAAGCCATCTGCTCCCATTTTTCTTGTAGATGAAAGATTTCTACATTGTCACTTCATGTACAATTTACAATCCATTCTGTCAACTGTATTTTCCATTTTTTCATTCGATAAATCACCAATTATTTGTTCCAACTGTAGCTCATCCTGCCATGGTAATTATAAGAAGGTTTTTGAAAACAATATTCAGAAAGTTTCTTGCATGCTCAAACCAATTTTTTTTTGAAATTTAAAAGATTTCTGCCTGGTCTCACTTTATTTCCTAAAGTATGTTATAGATATTTTTCTCTCTCTCTGGGTAGAATGTGGTTGCAGATATGACTACTTTTCGTTACAAAATGGTAACAGTATGAGTTACAATACAGTGGAACAACTTTGAAATTAAAATAGGGTAATATGGTGCCTCCCAGGAACCTGCCATGTTGGGTCAGGGAGGAGCCAACCAGAAGACAACTAGCCTGCCTTCCTGGTGAGTGGCACCAGTGGTGCAGACTCCCAGAAGAGAAAGATCTGTGCCTCCCGTGCACTTACCAGCACATGGGCTGAGAATCAAAACTCCCCACCCTCATACCCCCACCTCCCATAAGCAACTTACTGGTTCAGAGAACTGGATAAGTTGATAGCAACTAGGGTACATAAAGCAACTAAATGCTTGTATTGTTTAGTTGATTTTGTAAGCCTGGGGCCAGCAGTCTTTCGGGAGGATGACAGTATGCAATGTAGCAAATATGGGGGATTCCCTTCTGTCTTGTCTTTGAGCCCAATGTTGTTCTCATTGTTTTGCTTTATTCTGATTATTTTTTTTGCTTTATTTCATATTTTGTTTTGATTGGTTTTATTCTGTTTTGTTTTTGGTTTGATTTTACTATACCTGATGGAATGGGCAACTATTGTGAAGATAACAAGATATACTACAGTACCTATTGTTTTCCTAGTATCTCACTTTGAAGTTCTGTACCAGTTCTACTGCTTTGTGTTGACTGACTTTGTTCAATTATGTTTTGTTAGATTTTACTATCTTCAAAATAAAATTTAAAAAATATATAGGGTAATGTGTTGGAACAATAACTATACATGAAACATAGGTATAAAATCTAAGTGTGCTGCACAATTAAGATGAATCGATTTTGTACTGAGTTCAGTATGATGTCTTGTTATGTAGTCTCTATAAAGTTTGATTGTACATGCAAAAATGTAACAAGAAATGAGATAAATAAAAAAAGAGTTATTTCAAAAGACCCAGAGAAAATAACTATAATTCAGTGCTTTAGAGGCAAACTATAGAGTTTGGTAAAAAAAAATCTCAGAAAGTTTTGTAAATAGGGAGAAGAAGATGGTTTGAAGGGGGGGGATGGTGAGGAAAGAGTTACAAGGATGTGTCATGTACAGGTACATATTCCCTGTGATGAATGTGATCAATATGTGTATCTAAATTGACCAATAATTGATAATAAAAACATTTTTTAAAAACCTCAGAGAAACAAGGAACCTGGAGTATTCATTGATGAAGTCACATCTCTCTTTATTTAAGAAAAGAAAGGCTAGGGATGTAGCTTACTGGTAGAGCACTTACCTAGTACATGCAAGGCCCTAGGTTCAATCCCTAGCACCACAAAAAAAAGTTAATAGGAGGACAATTAACAGAAAGGCAAAAATCCCAAGAAAACTGTTACTTATTTGTGTAGACAGATCTACTTTAGGCCATGTATGCATATTTGTAGCAACTAAGGTGCTTACTACTGGGAATGGCAAAAAAACAGTATACGTATATATTCTTTTTCAGGATTGAGGGCTTTATGTCAATAAAATGTTAAAGGAAATCAATAGGATAAAACTGTATCTTTGTAGAATTAGCAGCATATTACAGCTTCACTTTATAGGATACTTACTGTCTGTTCTTCAAACTGTGGTTAGCTACACTTTCCAGAAGGAAAATAGATTGATAAATAAATAATTAGTGACAGTAAATATAGCCCCTGACCTTTAGGATTTAGTTGATATTTCTATTTTGCTTCTTGTGAAACTCTGTATGAGTTTATAAATATATGATATAAGGTACATGCTCTTTTTTATACCCAAATAACTTTATTTACTTCAGGACAAATTTATTTAAAAGACTATAGGCTCCTTTATTGAATTACTCTGATATCCCTGCAAAAAGTACAGGTTAAAATTATGTCAGGGTCTATCTGTAGATCTTCTCTTCTGTTTCATCACCTGTTCACCCAATTGTACGCACTAGTCAGACTACCTTTGTCACTGATATGTGAAAGGACTATAAAGTGAATCTTAATATAAAACAGTGTCATTTATCTGATTTTATTCTTTGTCCTAATAATGACTTTGGGTGCAAGAGGTGCCTTGAATTTCTATATGAAATTTGGAATTAGCTTAACAATTTTTATCAAGTACTCATAGAATTTGATTTAGCTTACATTGAGTCTGTAGATCACTTAGGGGAGAGCTAATATTGTAAAAACGTTGGATCTTCCAATTTATGTTCAATTTATTTAGGTTTCCTTGTATTTTATTTTTATTAAGTTTTGATAGATTTAGTGAACAGCTGCTGTGTATAATAAGCAACTATATTCTTGAATTTATGTTTTAGTATTATTATTATTAATGGCATATGTTGTGACATGCATGAGTTTCTAATGCTTCTCTTATTGCACAGGGTAGAATTGTGGTGGTTAAAATGAATGTTAATAAATGAACCATTAAAAATACCTTACTTTGTAGAACTTAACAATT